>BGNK01003657.1:0-12500 GCA_003297005.1 Symbiodinium sp. clade A Y106 | reverse complement strand
TGTGTGACGGCGAGCCGTGCTCTCGGAGTTGGTGGAACGTTCAAGGAGTAAGTGAGGCAAAGAGAACCCCTATCGATGACACATGGCTCTGAACCCGAGACGCACAAATACAGCTCGGGAGAACATGCAGAACGTCTAATCTCACCCCTCTCAAACGACCGAGATGCTGAGGTAAATCTCACCTCCTTGTGCTCCAGGCTCATCTTCGTCAGAACTGTACAGGACAGTAGACGCCAGCATGCGAGCTGTCTCTCACTCCCACTCCCACTTCTTCACCCGGCCTCTCATCAGAGTTCAGGCCTCGTATCGTTTTCCTGGCGGACATCAACGTGCAGATTTTCCGCGGCGTTTTTCACAGCGTTGTGCAGCAAGAGACCCATGCAGTCCTCGACCGCATCATCTGTGTCTGACTTGCGACGCAAACGACGAGTTTTGCAAGCTGCTCGGTCATGTAGCTGGTTTCATACGCCTTTGCGTACTTTCGCTGGGTCTCAGTCTCCTTCAGGCCGTTCCTTGGGGCAAGCAACAACAATTAACCCAAAACCTTCGTCCCAATCTGTTTGATGTGAAGCTTGCAGGCAAATATCAGGGTCGCTTCGACAAAAATGGCTGTGATGATGTTGAACAAGCCGAACAAGACCTTGCCGGATGCACTGAGTCATGCTTGGCATGGTCTGAATACCGGGTTTCGACACTTCTGCACGCGGCTAAGTAGCACAAACCATGCTGAACGCATAGAGGATGTCAAAGCGGAGCCCAAAACCATTGCTGAAGATCATTGTTAAGGATCTCCCACCTGCGCGTATGATGACAAATGAGCCGGCGTCACGAGTCTCAGATCACCGATTCAGGCTTTGCTTGGCAAGGGCTGCCTTTCTAAACAAAAATCGAGAGGGTCAAAGCACTTGAAGCGTGTAAAGAGCAAGACCAGGACAGCTCTGTTTTGTCCTCCTATCTAGCTCTGGGCGGAAGCCTGCCGATGTGCAGTCGCCAATCATGCAGCGAAAGATGGAGAACATACAGCGGGAGACGTCGCCGCAGTACTCATCCCCGTAAATTAGATGTATCTGCCCCTCGTAAGGACCTTGGTGCTAGCAAGCCAACAGGTCACGCAAACGGGTGCAAGAACAAGCGCACCTTGCGCACCTTGAAAGCATCGTTTATTCCGTGCAGCCTGGGCCGCCTCTGTTTATGCTGAATCCTTGAGTCTGAGTGGCAGCCAAGTGGGACATTGTCAGAACTCATGTCCAGATCGTCACCGCTTCCACACTTCTCAGTGGTATCGGGATGCGCAAAGCTCTGAACCAAAGACCGAAGTGCCAGTGCACAGACCTCAGGTCTGTGTGTTGCAAGACCGAGATGAGGCCCAAGAAACAGCAGCAAAGTAATTCCACTCAGCTCGCAACGTACACAACCACGGAGAGTGTGACAACGACCCAAAAAAGTGATCTCACCTGAGGAGGTGCAGCATGGTCGACACCAGACCCAGGCAGCTACAACGTCTATCTAGCCTTGGTGGAGCTGAGGGCAGCACGCTGATGAGAAATCCTCAGGAACTCAAGTGCTCAAGCATGCGGGACTGCATACACATGTGCCACAACCGGGGTGCAGAAGCCTGCATACTGCGCTGTTCGCAACAGTAAACATCACGCACGTGTCAAGGCCAAGCAACGCATCTTACTAGACATCTTCATCCGAAACTGCACTGTGGCTTGGGGGAGGTGTTCATATTTTAACGATACAAGACGATGTCTACAGCTGGAGGAGAGAATCTGGATGTGAACCGCCTTGTTGATGCGAGCTGACATGCGTGTGTACTCTCAACCAGCCCGCGCCAGGCAGGTGGAAACCGGACGACAAGAGGACAAAGCCAGAAGAAGCAGAAGGTTGACAGGCATTCCAAGAAAGCGCAAACACGATCAATTTCCACGAAACTCGTTGAAACATCATTCAAAAACCTCATAACACTTCCAACGATCCACAGACGTGAACAGTTAGCATCAGCTAGCAAGGGCATATTGAGACTGAGACTGTGCAAGCCGCCTGAGACTATGTTGGCCAGCTCTTGCAGCAATGGCATGTTGATCAGCTTGGCCAAGCGGGCCACCCTCGCCTCATTGTCATTCGGTAATGCACGAGGACGAGGTGTCCCTGGCTGGATCTGAACATCAAAGATGAGGCCGTAGCCAAGCGAAGGCCGCGAAGAACTAGAATAATCTTCCTTAGGTCGGCAATGAACGCATTTCGCGTTGGTACCTCGCGAGTCCTGTAATGTCTGCCTGGGGATGCGTTCCGAGATACGCCCGCGATGAATTTTGGAAGATAAGGTTCAGAAACAGGTCGAGAACAGCAGCCTATGGTCAGATGAAGGCGAGGAAAGCCGTCCCGCTCTTCTTTCGCAGTATAACACACAAAAGCGTATTCAAAACCTGTGGGAATGGTGTGATGGTGTGTGATGTCATACCAGAATTTCTAAAGGTCCAAAAGCCGAGAAAAGCAACCAAACGTAACTTGATCTGAATGCAGTCCCTTCGATCTATATTGAATCGGTGTGGTGTGGTGCATTGGATTGCGACACCGGGCTTCTCTTCCAACTGGTCCTGGCTTGGCTAGCGGACGTGCAGAACGGATGGTTCCGATTGCACGCGGCGCTCGGCCCGGTAAGTGTTATTGCAGTCAAGGCAGCCAGAGTCAGCCCGACATCAAGCCAGTTCCACCATCTCTCCGCACCACAAAAATAGCTTCCAGGGCCAAGCACCTGAGCATCGAGGCCAGACAGTCCCTGACAGATAGGGTCTCCGAGACCCTCCTCCCACTACGCCGTAACCCTTGGACAGCAGCTACAGCTACGACTTTTCAAACCGGAATGGGATCTTCAAACGGCGTATGAATGTGGGCAGAAAACTCCACTATGGACACGAGACCTGGACAATAAACTTCTCACCTAGACGTGAACTGCAGCAGGCAAGGTGCGCCCGACAAGGAGGCGGGCACCCGCGTTGTCTCCGCCCCAGAGGGCTAAGACGCAAGTGGGGCATGGGGCCCCATGCAAAGCAGAGCAAGCACAGAAGAGGCAACGGCAGGAATAAAATGGAAGTGGGAACAGACCAAAATCCCCAGCAAGTGTGAGCAGGGAAACATAACTCGCGGGAAAGAAGAATTTTGCAACGGTGGCAAAGGTCTGCCATTGTAACCAGTGCCACAAGATTGGGGAATTCCCAGGGCCTGTGGACCAAGCTGGTGCAGGCAGGTATCAGATGCGGTCAGATAATTCGGCCTGCAACTTCCATACGCAAACCAAGGGGGGGAAGCAGTGGCTCCAAGGAGCACTGTTGCTCCAGCACCGAGGGCGAACACACAACCGACAGGAGAGACTGCCACTTGACAATGATAAGATGCCTTAGCAATTAAGATAAACTGAAACTTGGCCTGGGTGGCCAGCGATGAGGATCAGCGGCCGGGTATCAGCATCAACACATGAGTCCAAGTTGCAACTTCCGCAAGGTCATATAAAAGCCGTAGCCAACCGGAGAGCCAAGCCACTGCACAGCAGTAGAAAACATGACGAAAAGAAGTAGCAGTGTTGGTGTCGTCGTCGCCAACTTCGTCGAAATGGTTGGTAACGACCCAAGAGATCGAGAAGTTGATCTGCATACACCCACACCAGGAGAGGCAAGTGATTTCTAGTTGTCTCGGCAGCAGTCACCCTACTTCCACTACAAGGAGAATGTCACGGCGGAGAGCGTCCCCGCAGATTTGCCAGCCGCAAGAGCATGAATGCAAATATTACTATCGCCCCAGTGCCACCGGGTGGGGAAAAGGGGGGTGCGCCCCGGGGTCCACACCCTTTCCGGCACCAGCCCACCCGGCAAAAGCAAGCACTAGGCCCCGGGGGCAGCAGGCAAGGGATCTGCGAGAGCTGTCTTGCGGATGCTTACGTAAAGTTGCAAGGCAATCAACTTCTGCATCTGATGAGCAGGAATAAGCAAAATGCAGCCAAAGTAATTTAGCCGCGCTGCTACACATTTGACGACAATCTCGAGAACGAAAATGCTGGCAAAAAGGGCTTCGAAAACCATCCAGCCGGCCCAGTCAGGCCAATTGTCCAGCGACAGCCCCATCAGTACGAAGCCTGAACCGCGAAACAGGCGACCAAGCTGGATGTCATTTGATGTCGGTCGCCGGGTCACGAAACGGCTCGCTACGGCTTCTACTACTAATGCTAGAAAGGCTTCTGATTGCTAGCCGGGTCGCTGAGGATAATCGCCGCCGTTGACATTCCCGATACCACACTTACCCAACGAGAGGTGGGCTTGGAGGGTTTCTGGACATCTTCATATGCAGTCAGCAATGCCTTGGTGGCGCCTGTTGTTGGAACGGCATCTCCAAGCAATGCCTGTTGCACTGCAAAGAGGTTCAAGGCCTGAGCTGTGCTGCTCAGGCGGAAACTGAGTGCTACAAATGCTTTAAAAATTTAGGAACCCTGAGGCGCTGCCACTGTAGAAGCCCGTCTTCATCCCTCGCTTAGGACTCGGCCACCCTGCCAGATGCAAAACTTGGCAGGTCCTCGACCAGCAAGCACTCCTCAGACGTGCGGGAACTACTGCAATGAAGGGAAACGTGTGGTAGAGACTGCCAACTCGGAGTTAGGACTAGGACTGTCTAAATGTACTTTGATTCACTCGTGTATGTCGTATGTCCATCAGCCTACGGTTATCTATGCTTGTGTGTAATTTGCAAGAAGCATGCACATCCCATGACCAGGGCGCCTCCCTGTTTTGCAGTCTCGCTACTTGAAACGCTTTCCAGGAGATGACGGGCTGGAAGGCCTGATGTGCCTTTCCCTGCAATGAGGTTCTCGGGCCCTTCTCGAAGATCGTCTGGTGGATGCGCCGGAGCTCCATGATCACCTGCCGGGAACGGGAAAGCACAGCGACAGCGGCGATTTCTTCCCGCCCGGCGGCCCGGCCATTCGGCCGAATCTCCGGCCTCTTCGAGCTCTTCCTCGGCCCAAAGCCCAAAACTCTCTACATGTTTTCACACAACTTTCAAGCCAAGACCTTGCTCAAATGCTACAACTGCTACAAGCTAGAAGACAAGCGGCGGTGTTGAGAAGGGTCGGGAGTTGAGGCATGGTCGTCTGAGTCTTCCGCGACGTTTTCATGGCCGCAAGCAGATCCTTAGGCAATGCGGCGCCCGAAGCGGGAGGATGAAGTCGCAGGTTGCGGAACGTGAGCCATGGGATATCATCGTAAGGGAACCTTCGTGGAACCTGAGAGAAGCAAGAACGACCAATCTCCAGCGAGCTGCGTTAGGCATGATAACTTTAGCTCCTGCATCCTCAATGTCGAACTGCTTCTCGAGCCTGCACTGCACATGGGGCGAAGACTTGATTTGTCGACCCCCCTCCCCCGCGGCCCGCTTGGAACCGAAGCTTTCGCTCCTGGGAATCTGAGAAGGCCACAACCACACACAACCCAGACCGTCAAGAATTCTAGACCAAGGTAAGACTGATAAGAAGACCTCGTTGGGCCCCTCACATCCTCAAGAGCAAAGATCCTTATGTATGCACCTAGTATTGAATCAACGGCGGCAGCTTCTTGGCTATCGGTGCACTACTTCCGCCACTGACCTCGTCAGGAGCGACGACCCATTCTCAGTGCGACTCCTCGGCACTTTTCGCGCATTCAGGCTTGGCTGGCTAGCGGCTCAGTTAAATGTTGTCGCTCGTCCAAGGTGTGCGAGCGGACGCATGTGCAAGCCCTGCTGTCGCCGCAAAGGATGTAGTCTCCCAATGCAAGGATCAGCTGTGCAACCCTCTCTACATCAAGGACTTAAGATGGCAACCTCCAGGCCCAACTCCAGTGCAGTTTACGGACGTGCTGACATTACTGCATCTGAGATTCGTAAGCATGGGTGGCAGGTCCTGAAGTGCACTGGCTAACATCAAAACCATCTCGAATGTAGCGATTTTGCAATAAGAACTGGTCAGAATCTGAAACACGATCGTGGACGAAAACTGCAAGATTTCTGGCAAATTTAACTGATTTAAACTTACACAGTTTTTGTGAGTTCTTGGCATGCGAATGCAGGGGTCTCGGGCTCTGATCCGGGTCGAATCCGGCAATTTTTCTGCTGAGGGGACGATTACTCACCTGAGTCCCTACCTTGTGCTTTACAAGCGGCCCACGACCCCGACTGAGCAAGACAAGTCGAGGTACCTGACTCCCTGGCATTCCTCCTTCTTCTTCTTGCTTGCTCTCCCTTTCCTTTCTCTCTCTCTCTCTCTCTCTCTCTCCATCTCTCCCTCTCTCTCTCTCTCTCTTCCTCTGCTTCTCTTGCAGGGCTCCAGTTACAGATTCAGGATGCAGACCCGAGTCCCGACTCTGTTCTGTTCTATTCTGTTCTCTGCGCATAACGACTTCTCCATCTCTCTAACATTCGCGCCAGCGGGCGCTTTTAACTTTACATTCGCCCGAAAACGGAGGTCGAAACATTTGTGCCATGTAGCAACAGCCACGCAGCTCTGCAAGGAGGATCGCCGCGTCTTGCTTCCACGGCTGGTATTTGCAGCAGGCTCTCCTGAGACCTGGCAGCACTCACCCACCCACGCATCAAATGTCGGAGGGCGCCTGCCTGTGAGAAGCCACTCATCGAGCGACGTCGTGGGCGTGTCACCAGCACCTTGGCCTCGACGTGGCCACCATTATCGAGCTTCCAGAGCCTGATTTTGAGGTTTGGAGCAACGCAGTCCTTCGGCTCGACAGTGCCCAGATTGCACTGTGTGGTTGTGCGGGGCTTGTGTGCATCGCATAAATGCCTTCAAGATGCTGCTTGTCTGCGTTGACTTCTACAAGCGCAATGGCAACAGAATGTCCGTAGCCGTTGATCTCCAAATTCAATTCGAGCTTGTCGGGGAGGTCGTCTACTTGCGCAAAGCAAGACCTGGAGGCGCCAGGCTACAAGGCACATGCGGGCGAATGTGGTTTCACTTCACACGGAAGTCGACGCCATCGCTTTGAGCAATGCTGCAGACCGGGGGCATGCTTGCGCCGTGTGGGCCCCATACCTGCATCTTTGTTCCAGATCCAAAAAGAGCAGAGAGCCTTAGAGCCTTTCCCTAAGCCCTAAGCAGCCCTGGCCCTGACTGCTGAAGCGAAGGTGCTGCTCCCCAGAGGCTCGAGTCGTGGCACTCACCAGGTCTACCAGGCTCCTGCGGAAGCCATGCGGGAGCAGACAATACTAGTATGATGATCGTATGATGTTGTGACTCAAGCAAAAGCATGCTAATCAGCATCCTGACGCGCACAGAAGTCTGATCCTGGTTCAAAGCCGTCCACTCCGTGGCTTTGATCTGCAAGCCGATGTTCGTGGAAACTCTGCACTTGGAAATCGTCGACGGGCCTCCACCTCCTGCGATGCAGAAGGTACGCAAAGCAATGCATGGGCGGCTGCATGATCGGAATGCCCGTCCTTTTTGGATGAGAGCGTCAGGTAAGCCCTGCACTGAATACACTGTGAGCTCTACCTCAGATGCAGTCAGAAAGCCAAAAAGCTCTATAGTCTCACACAGACATACCTCGAATCTTATCATGCCTGGCCTAGCTGCAGCTGTGGTTTCCGCCCCACCTATGCGCAGAGACTGGCTCGGGCTCGGGGAGCTGAAGGCGAAGGAATCCGCCTCGCGAGTTGCAGCGACGCAGACCGGAGTGCAAAGAACGATTTTCACTGACTCATAACGTCAGCCAAATGACTGCCGCCGCCGTCTCATCGCGGAGCTTCTCGATCTCCAGTTCAAGGTTCGGCCTGTCTGGTGGATCGACAGCCAAGCCCACCTGGCACGTGCTGTGTGCTGGAGACCTGACTTGACAACTGCCAGAGGCCTTGCCATCCTTGTTTTGCTCCCGACAGACTACAGCCTCTTGCCTCTACAAAGCAGTTCATTCTGCTGCAGAATACTTGACAATGTCCAAGTTCCTCGCATGGTCCTGCTGCCGGTTTTCTCACCGCAAACCTCACCCCCTCATGCATGGTCTCATTCTTACGGCAACAACGCGCAAAGATGGAGTGGATTCCTGATGCTTCTAGTTTTGCTCCGGCCTCGCGCAGAGCTGGCCTGGCAGTCTCCTGCGCACGGCTGCTCATGCCATTCAACGTCAGTTCGGTTTCCAGAAAGGAACCCGGCCCTCCCCAACTGCAGCTGCAATTCTTGCCTCTGTATCCCTCTGGTCTGTCTCTTGCTTTATTGCAAAATCGAAGCTTTCCTGGAACAGTATTCCGAGCTTGGGTGTCTTGGGCTCCTTTGACGGACTGGCCCCTTTTAACATCCTTTTACAACGAAAGTTCGGATGCTTCGATGCAATCGCACCCAGCCAATCCTCTTTTCCCCCGTCTGGGTTGGGATCCGGGTCAGAAGCTGGAATGCCCGGGCGAGAACTACCTGAAGGACAAGGTAGAGCCTGCTAGAGCAGAGACAGGTAACAAACGCAGGAAGCAGGTCCGTAGATCTGATCGCAAAGCATTCCACGCGAGAAAGCAAGACAGAAGAAGGCATTCACAAGGACGGAAGAGAAGATGTGCCCGAGACAGGGCGGCCCTGAAGCTCACTGCCATGATGCTGCATGGAAAGATACAGAATATAGGCCGAGACTTGAGGCAACTCCGCAGCAGGTCTGTCTCCTGTGGCAGAGACTTGAGCGAGCGGATTTCCTCTTGAAGCTGCCTGTTCGTTTCCTGTAAGATTTTCAGCTCCAGATCCTTGGGCTGAGGCTAGCACGGAGGCTCATGCACAGCTAGCAAAGCTGAATGCCAAGACAAGATGCATGCTCTTCGGAAAGTTGCGCCAGCAAGCGCTCAAAGCGTGCAGACCCTCCGTGTAGCATCGCTGCAGTACTAATCAAGCTATTTGATACTGGCTTGGACCCGCGATGTCGTTGCTATCCGGCGTCCTGAAAAAGGCTTGGGAAAAGTCCGGCTTTTGGAACTGCTCTGGCTCTTTCTTGTTTGCTGGAGGTCTTGCTCTTTCTCTCTTTCTCTCTGTCGTGGTGACCGGTCCGGGCCTGGAGTGTTGCTGCGGCTGCACGTATGCACATTCGCATGCACACGATCTGCAACACATGTACATGCATACACCGACACGCACACGCGCACACAAAGCACATACACAACGTCCCGCGCCCCCTCACAAGAGCAGGCTCCGGCACAAGATGCACCGAGACTGTTCTGTGCCTGGGACCACGAACTCTGATTTCAAGTCGCTTAACACGATGTCGCGTGAGCTTGCATTGAGCAGCTAGACTACCTGGATCTGCCACGGTCTCTGTCGAAAACCACCCGCGCTTATGATCTGATTGCAATATGTTATCGCAAGAGGTATGCTTCATTGAATCGGGTGGACACGAGCGTCACTGCAACGGGGCTTGACAAAGCGCGTCGTGAAACCGCCCATGGGTTAAGGCACCCTGCTGACATCATTGGGTCAGAGAGGGCCAACAGGGTCTCACAACAGCACACCGCTGCTAATGGACCATTATGGTCAAGGTGGTCCAGGATGGTCGAAGCAAGTGCTGCCGTGGCCAAGCATGGCAGCTCTTGGCGCTCAACTGTTCAAGACCGGGACGCGTGTACAGAACTGCACTGAAGTAGCGGTTAAGCTGCAGGAGCGCTCACAACAGATCTTGTGCCATCAAGCTCTGCCTTCCCATTGGCTTGACCCACGGAACTTGCGAAGTGAAACTGTGATGATGCTTTGAGCATCCACAACTGTGTGTTCCGCGGTTGCTACGACAAGGCTTCGGAGTGAAGCCTGCTGAGAGTTGTACTCCTTGTGCCTTTGGCACCTATCTTTTTTGCAATCTGAAAATTTGTAGTCTTCACTTCCTTGGCAAGCATTGAAGAGCTGGCAGCTTTGGTGAAGTGACAAAAAGTAGTGAAGCCTGATAAGCCAACTGAGAATGCCAGGCACATGCTTTTGGACCTTTTGGACCAAGCCGCCATGATCTGCTTCCTTGTGCAGGCCCCCGGTTTCAAGGCACGATCACCACTCAAACGAACTGATGAGTATCTTGTGCCAAGCTAGTCCAAGCCGCTGCATGTTCTCGAGGCCCATCTGCGCAATTACCAGGTCAATCTTGTGCAGATCGCCTCGTAGCCGCATGAGGCCAGACCTTCGCAGCTCGAACAACAACCCTGAGACGTCTTCCCACCCTGTCCCGGTCAAGGTCCGGGCACAAGTTCCGAAATCGAGACGGTGCCATCTTCCTCCTCAGGGTGCTGACATCAGGGTCTCAGCCACATACAGCACCTCAATTCAGCCAGGCAGCAGTGTTGAAAGCCTCAAAGACTCCCGGACGAGGCTCCACGCTCCTCGGGCTTCGGATCTCTACAAGCGCCTCCATCTTCTCGCAAATCGGCTCACGGCTCACAATACATGCGGCCAAGAGTCACATCAAGCTCGTTTAACAGCAGCCGTACCTCCGCAGTGTCAGCAACCCCCAGTGCTCACAGTCACGTCTCGGATCCTGAGTCGCTCTCTATCTTGCACTGACAGCCATGTGAGTCAGGTCTCCTCCGGCATTCTGATCAGCTGGTTGAACTCTTCCTCACCTGAGATATCTTAGAAGTTAAAGTGCGGCATAGCGTGGGCGTCCCTGCACGCTTCTGAGAATGCCAACTCCAAAAGCATGCTTGGCCCGCTGCTTAAATAAGTCTCCTCTGCATGAAGGTTTGCACTTGGACTTTCGGAGTCCACACCAGCCGTCTCCCCCCTTGCACGAACCAACACCAGCAGATCCGACGGCATGACTGTAACCGGCCGCCCTGGCCCTGGCCCACAGCCTCCTGCTGAAAGCCATTCTCGAACCTGGAAACATTCCATCCCCGAGCAAGCCAGGCAATGAGCTGTTCCTGCACGAATGGGAAAACATGTTGAACATCGAATCGTATGCCTGCAAACCGAACCGTCCTGTTTCGCATCTTTTGCACTTGGGAGGAGAGGACCATGACAAGTTTGGCCAATTGCTCCGTCATGTAGCTTGATTCATAAGCCTTTGCATACCGGCGGTGCGACTCGTTTTCTTTTAGGCCATTCCTTAGTCTCAGTGTGGCGGCCGCCGCGCCGTGCAGAACTACTACAATAGTCATCCTCGTCCTGGCACAAGCCACGACCACTTCTGAGATCCGCTCAAAGTCGCTTCAACAAAAATCGCGGTGATGATGTTGAAGAGGCCCATTAGGACCTCACAGTTTTTGTCAAGTGCATGTGTCTTCTCGAAGCCTTCTGCATCTGTAGTGCGCGGCACAAGCAGTCCGGTAAGGAGCTAAGCTGATTCCTTCTTCGAGCGGCAATAACCATGCTCCCTGCATAGAAAATGTCAAACTGGACCCCGAAGCCATCGCTGAAAATCATTGTCAGCGATCGTCCACCTCTGGGCGAGCAAGTGAATCGGAAGGCCGGGCTGCCTGAAACCATGCACACGGGAATCACGCAGTCGCACTGCAGCCTTTTGTGGTACATTCGCCCACGATGCATCGAAAGATCGAGAACATGCAGCCGATGACTGATGCACAGTATTCTTCACCATACATATGGTGGAGCTTGCCTCAGCACGAGAAAATCACAATCCACCGACACGATCAGCTCCAAACCCGTCTTTTCACGTGGCACAACTGCGGAGCCATGAGAAACAAGCTAGTGAACCGCTCGGCTAGGTTACATGATGTTATATGCATCACGCAATGGCGAGGCGCATGCCGATCCATCTACACCGACGACTGGTTCTCCCAAGTCAACTGAATCACCAGAAGGGCAGTTGTCCATGGCATTAGAGGAAACTGCTTGGATAGTCGTGCGCAGTCCCAAAGAAAGCACCTTACTGAATGCAGAGGGGAGGCTGTCGCTGGCGCAATCTGTTCAAGCAGCCTTAAGGACCTGGCATAAATCACCAAATTCAGCGTCACGATGACCCAAAAAAGGGCGCGAACCTGTTAGAACATGCAACGGGTTGTGGCTGCAGTCGCTTACTGGTGAATCCGCGTATGCGGATGCATCGACATACCATGGGCCCCGGCGCTCAGAACGAAGCCTGCGGCAAGCTAGTCTCATGGGCGGTCAGGGGCAGATTGTCAAACTGTGGGGCTCGGACGGACATGACGACAAGCATAACACAAGGAGGTAAGGGTAAACCGGACCAGTGTGACAGAAAGATTTTGCGTCACATGTCGTATAAGAGGCAGCCCAACTAGAAGCTGGATTGCGTGAACATCAGGAATGACAGTGTCGGCATTGGACCAGAAGATCAATTGGTTTTGGTTGGCTTTGGGTGGCTTTGGGTGGCTTTGGGTGGCTTTGGTTGTGGTGTGTGTGTGTGTGTGTGCGTGCGTGTGCTTGCGTGTGTGTGCGTGTGTGTGGGTGTGTGCGTGTGCGTGCGTGCGTGCGTGTGTGTGTGTGTGTGTGTGTGCGTGTGCGTGTGCGTGTGCGTGTGCGTGTGCGTGTGCGTGTG
>BGNK01003656.1:30055-69207 GCA_003297005.1 Symbiodinium sp. clade A Y106 | reverse complement strand
GTTCTAGGTGTGGGTGTGGGTGTGGGTGTGGGTGTGGGTGTGGGTGTGGGTGTGGGTGTGGGTGTGTGTGTGTGTGTGGTTGTGTGTGTGTGTGTGTGTGGTTGTGTGTGTGTGTTGGTTGTGTGTGTGTGGTTGTGTGTGTGTGTGTGTGGTTGTGTGTGTGTGTGTGTGGTTGTGTGTGTGTGTGGTTGTGTGTGTGTGTGTTGGTTGTGTGTGTGTGCGTTTCTGTGTGTGTGTGTCGGTCGGTCGTGATCCGGGCCTCACCATTCTCCCTGAAAGTTGCACCGCTTGTCAAGTTGTCCCTGGTAGCTGCAGCCGCTCTGTCACAACAACCACAGTTTGTCACAGGGCCTGATCTCAATGAATCGACGCCCTCCTGCGGGAGCCTTGCCGTGGTGCTCCAAAACAAACATGGTTCGAGCTTCTGGCAAAAATCGATATCGAGGCTGTCGCTTCAACTTGCGCCTGGCCCAATCCTTTGAAGTTGTCCTGAAAGCAGTCTTCCAGAAACAAAGAATATTGGCTAAAGCCTGAACTGATCATGACTGTACTACCCCAGTCCTTTCCGGAAGCTATGTACCTCTTTCGAACGTCCTGACAAGAACAGGCCAGGTCCTCTCACTTGACTAAACAGTTGCATCGTTGCGACCAGTTCCTCCGGGCTGCGAGTGCGTCGCGCACCTTATGGCCGAGGGATCAAGCTGCGAAGCCTTTCGGTGCTCTGCATCCGGCCTGCAGCATCAGAGATCTCAGCAGAGGTCTCCGTTTCCTGCCACAGTGGCGCATATCAGAGCTGTATGTTGGACCGCAAGGTTACAGGAGGAAGCATGTGCCCGCACGTTTTGCCAGAAGAATGGCGTTTACCGAGCCACCAGACAGCTACGTCCTTCCTGTTCAAGCCCCTGATTGCCCACAGCAGGCGGCCCTATCTGGTTGTCGCATGCGGATATGCGAAGCCACGATGCTTCCGGAGAGGACAGACTAGACGGCAATGGCATCAACTCACCTCCACGCCTTGCTTCCCAAACCCGAGCCTACAAAGGACACCAACACCTGCCTATTTAAGAGGATGCCTCTGCATCCCCGGCGATATACTGAACAAGTAAAAAAGCACCATGGAGCTGCGTGCCGAGGTGCGACACACAGAAACCAGACGGCGACAGCTGCAACACGAACGCATTTCGGTACCAGGGAAACTAAGCGGGGCTCGCCTTCGATCCGAGGCTCTCGTGAACACCTCACAGAGATTTGTTCTGGCACGAACGTAAGCCACAGCTGTTGCTTTGTCAACTGCCCTAGCTATCAAGCGAATGAGTATGAGCACGAGGGTCTTGTGTGTAGCCCCTGACCCGCACAACAGGGCACGTTGGTCGCCGTGCTGGTGCATGTTTCGTGCTTACATCTACGCTTGCTGCCTGATGTACTTTGATCTTCCCTTTCCCCAGACTCTCGATGGTTGGCAAGCAAATCGCACTGACGAGGGGCGAAAATCCGAACTGTCAAAGCTCCTGGGTGCCGCGGTGCACAGTTGGAGGTAGCTTCGCCCCGGTCCTAAACTTAAAATCCTTGCTCAACGAACGTGGACGAGGTCGAATCAACAGAAATCTTTTCCGGCGAGTGTCTGTCTGTCTGGCTGCCTGCCTGTCTGCCTGTCTGCCTGCCTGGCTGCCTGGCTGCCTGGCTGCCTGCCTGCCTGCCTGCCTGCCCGCCTGCCGGGCTGGCTGGTTTTTTGGCTTGCCTGCTTGCTTGCACAGCGTTTAAGCAAGAGGCCCAAGCAACCCTCCCTCCAGCGCGCGAGCGCCACGCCGAGTGTGGCTGTCTGTCGTTTCGAAATTTAGCTTCGAGGAGTCAAATGACAAAATGCCGTGAACGGTAGTGTCTATCAATCCAACCTGAGGGCTGTGCCTGGAGACTGGAGGGAGAGGTTTGCACTCCGAATCTCCTCGCAACGCTCAGCAAAGTGGCCGGCAGCTCTGGAAGGCTTATCTCAGAGAGCACCTCACTTTGAGGTGCTTGCAAACGGAGCCCAAAGTGCCGCAGCTCTGTAATCCTTGGCAAGACTACGCTCACACGGGGAAACCATTCTAATGCACCTGCTTGCAGAGCACAGCGGAGCTCGCCGAACGACAGAACAACCAGACCAACACTTTCTCAAGTGGTGTTTCGATAAGTCCCATAAGGAGGGTACGGTAGTGCGGACAGCTTTGACGCAAGAGCTCTGGCTGTCGGGCCCTCCCGCGACAGCGATATACCCTCGGCCACGTGCAACCGACCGGGAGCAAAACGACGCAAACAGAATCTATATGGTTCATGCAGCAAAGTACTTCTTTCTCTGCAGCGTGCAATAACACATTTACAAGACATCGTGCCTTCGAGTTGAGTGCGAACACAATCCAGAACATACCGTTCTTCTCCACAGCCACCTCGTCAACCCAGACATGGCTCGATCTGTGCTTGAGGCTCGAGAACTCTTCACATCCAAGCATGGCGGATACACTTGATCCCATTTGACAGCATCACCGATCTCGAGATTGTGGCTTGCACATAGCCATTCCTGACAAAAATGTCATCAGCGAAAGCAACGTGGGCAAAGTCGAGGGCCTTCAAGGAATCTTTCATCTCAGCTTGCGAAGGTATTCTGACCTGCACCAGGCCGCGGTGCCAATTTCACTCCTTGAGAAGGTCTAAGGCCAAGCCTCTGCAGCTTCCATGCTTGCATAGCCCTCCCACGAAGAGGGAGATGGCTGCCTCGGAGGAGACTGATGCGGCAAAGGGCCAGTCCTGACAGCATAGGAGACACTGAACCTGCTGTGGAGTGATGTCGTGTCCGAAACCCCACCGGCTCCAAAGTCGTTCGTCAGCAGGGGCGCCCTGCTCTTTGAAGAGGTCCAGATTGCCCTGCTGCAGAGCTGCTGGGAAACTCTCCGCGATGTTCGCGATGCAACGATTAAGCTTTGCTTTTTGGGCGTGCCCTGTGCAGACCTGGTAGGCCGGAAGGTGTCTTCTTCCAGAGCCATGTCTTCCAGCAAATGGTACAGAAGTGCCTGCGGAGGTCATATCAAAAAGTGCCTTTGACGGTCTGTCGCACACCCGGCACTGCCAACCTGCATCCTGCATGTGTTCCTGGCCAAACACAGCAGGGTCAGGGCAACCAAGTACGAGGAAATGCCAAAAACCAGATAATACTCTCGAGTTGTAATGGAGCGACCCGATAAACATTGGGTGTGTATGCAGTGGCAGCCCTGGTGTCGAGCATTTCCGATTCGCTTCCCCCACTTCCTCTCCAACAGAAAGGCGGATTCGTCCCAAATTCACAAGCCGTTTGCAGGGGTCGACATAACCATGTGCGTGCTCGTCGGACACATCGAAATCTTCGGGGCTATTCAAGAGCTTAGGATCTCTTACTCTCGGCACTTAGAGATTTCTGGACTGAAGGTTGTTGGCAACTGGGAATCCAGTTATTCGGCGTGGCTTGACGAGGGCGACGGCGAAGGCTGGTGGACCACCCGGAGCAGCATGGGCTCTCCATCCGCCCTCCGGGGGAAGGAGCTCCCGACAACATCGCGATTCAATTCGTGCACATGTTTGAACTGCCTGCGGAGCCTTCTTCTTGGACTGTGTATAATCCAAGAGCCAAGTAGTCACTAGATTTCAATCCCACCAAGAAGTAGCTAACTAGCATCAAGTATGTTCTCACTCTCACTCCTTCTTTCGCCAGAGCTAGGGGCAGGGGAGTGGCCCTTGCCCGCACACTCTCACTCTCTCTCTCTCTCTCTCAAGAGTTTCGGCCGCGCACACCAACCAAGGCATTGACACCCGAGTATAGCTCAACACAACACTGCGGTAATATAAGCTATGCCTTCGTTGCGGAGTTATTTCTCTGTCTGTCTCTCTTCCTTCGTTCCTTCTGCTGGGGACGAGTCAGCACAGGCTGACCCGGGCCAAGGCCCCCCCCTTCCCCCATAACGGTGGAAGAGGCTTTGGGGTCTTCTGTGGACGGGTTTGCGTCCGTTAGTCGGTACAGTTGGTGGTGTGCGCCTGTCAGTCAACCCCCCACCCTGTACTCTATCGCGCATCCCGGCCTCATCGCCGCGCCCTCTAAGGCAAAGTCCTAAGCTCCTCGACAGGCGCATTCCTCCCAGTGGAACCTATGGACTGTGTAAGTTTCCCCCTCTTCGGTCACTACAATCAACAAATCGAGTACGATGCAATATAGGATCACAGGACCAGTACGATGCAAGCGGGGTTGGTGCGGGCGGTTCTCCCCCCATCGGTTGGAAGCAACAAGAAAGCTGAACACAAAGCAGGAACGACTGCTGGGTGGGAGTTCCCCCTCTGCAAAAGGATGCCGGTTGAATTGTTCCCTTTCTGGGTTGTGTAAGTATACTAGCAGAGGCACTTAATTAGCGGTAGCGATTGGATCAGACATCGCAGTGTGGCGATGTGTAGCACTGAATTGTGGCGAACTACTTCGAGTTTGCGGCGGTAGTTGGAAAACAGAAGTTTGCTACGTGCAGGATCCCCCGGCATGAGGATGGTTGCTGCCCCCTTCTTTGCTGTAAGACGGGCTGCTGTAATAAATGAAAGTACTGGAGAAAAGGCGGGTGACCGGTGACAGCATCAGCAAAGCTAACAAAACCGGACAACATCAGAAACTTGCTCTTTCCGGTTCCCCCCTAATGTGTGCGCATCTGACTACGCCTCAGTCGGCAGGCTCTCATGTGTTCTTGGACTCGCTGTACCGCTTGTTCACTGGGCTGTGTCGGTCGTCTTCTTGGGCTTCTGCTGGGCGTTCGTGGCTCCCCCCGGGTCTCGCTGTACAGCTCTTCCCCCTCGTCCGGGTGGCCGTCGTTCTCCTTGGCTTGGGCTGCGTTGCCCGAGGTGCCTGTTGCAGCAAGTTGCTGCTTGGAGCCGGTAGCTTCTGCGCTCCCCCGGTCCACTACCTCGTCTTGGCTGTCTTCGTTGGCGGTTGCGGCATCTCTTGCACTAGGCTGCGACTCCCTTTTCGCATCCCCAGCTCTTTCTCCGCTTCGCTGTTTGGCTTTGGTCTCCGGCCTGCTGCTTGCGGTCCGGTTTTTTCCCCCGTGGCTGGCCGGAGCTGGTGGTCTCGTCCTTGCTTTCATCTTTCGCCGGATGCGGCGAGCTTTGGCGAGGAGTCTTTTGATCTCATGCGGAAACCGGATCATGTAGCTCCGCGTTTCCTGAGACACTTCCGGGAGGTAGCGGTCGACGATCTTGGCGAGTCTGTCTGCAGCTCTCCCCGTCTGGCATCTTGTCGCGAGCCTCTGTCTGTATTGTTCATATGGCCTTGTTTCTGCTTCAGTGAGAGGTCGTTCGGCTTGGCTGTCGTACCATTCCCCCGCCTGGTTGACGACTTCATTGCTTATCCATATATCAAGCGGTCCAGGGAGGTAGTGCAGGCTGATCCCCCCTTTGGTCTCAAACATCGTCATCTGTTCGAACGGTACATGCCTTGGTCGGGTTGGTTCTTCCCCGTCTCCATCCCCCGGAGCTGCATGTCCTGTAGCTCGTGCGGTCTCTCCTCGGCTCACAGCTAAGTTGCCTCTAGCGTCCGACCCGTGAAAGCGGCATGCTGGGTCGGATCGCTCGTGTGTTTTCCTGAGCCCTTGCCGACACACCCCGCCTCCGCTTCTGCATATTCGGCAGACTTTCTTGTTTCTGCCCCGAGCTTCCATAGTCGCACTTCACTATCTTCGCGTCCCTGCCAAAATCACGATCTTCCGGTAGTCGTTTTCCCCCGCCCAGCGTGGAGGTTACTCGTGCGAAGCTCGGCCTGCGTGTTTCGAGTGTCGTTGGTGAAGAAGTCTATCTTCCCCCCTTCCAAGGCTCCGTCGATGAGGCTCTTGCAGTCACTAGGTCGCTGAAGTCCAAGTAGTGTCACGAACGTGCCGGTCACGGTTATTGCTCATCTTTCGCGGGGCTACCGAGAGTCCCTTAAGCAGAGTGGCGTCAGATGTGTGACTCAAGCACCGCTGGGGAAGGTGCGAAGGCTCCCCCAAGGTAAACAACCTTGGGTCAACCCCACACCTCCCCCCCGGTGCAAGAGGGCGGCACAGGCCCCCAAGCAAAGGTGCAGCACTTGAGCCAAAATGTCTGTCTCTCTCTCTCTCTCTCTTCTCTCTTTACGAGGTAAGACGTAGAGGCAGCTCGGGGTTGTTTCTTCTTCTCCCAGGCTTAAGGGGCTAGTCAGGCCCCCCGGGCACCAAGGCCCGCCCGTATGTTACGGGCTTTTAGAGGGGAGTGAATCAAGATGACTTATTTGACTGAAAAGGCAGGANCTTCTCCCAGGCTTAAGGGGCTAGTCAGGCCCCCCGGGCACCAAGGCCCGCCCGTATGTTACGGGCTTTTAGAGGGGAGTGAATCAAGATGACTTATTTGACTGAAAAGGCAGGAGAAAAATATATTGCAATATGTGAGTTTCAGTCTTTCAGTCATCCCCCGTTATAACTGACATGCGAATTGGCACATGCTGTCCCCCTTTGTCTTTTAAAGCAGAGAACCAGGATACAACGACGTGCAAGACAAATGTGAACCAATAGAGTACACGTGCGGGGCTGTCAGCATGGCTTGTATGGGGAACCCTTGTCCTGCAGTTTGTTCCCCGGATATAACAGAAGTTATGTACAATGACGGCTACCTGCAAGGACAACGGGCTTCTGGGCATGTTTTTTAGGGCTATGTGGAAGTCAGCGTACTGTTCTTCAGAAATCACTGCTCTCTGCATTCCCCCGAACACCTTGGACACAATGCACCCACAACAGCCCCTGTGCAAACCGTACTTGGAAGGTTGCAGCGATTCTGAGGGGAATCAGTACAAGCTGACATCATAGCGGCAAAAGTTCGGAGTTATGCTGTCCCCCCGGGCACGATCGAGTACAAGTACAGCAGAAGTACAGCACATAGTGGAACGAGGTTTTCCCCCGGGGGCACAGTTGTCTTTAGTGTGAGTATGGCAGCTGCATGTGTACTGTGAAGCAAAGGGGATCGGAACCCGGGGTTATTTCTCTCTCTCTCTCTCTACTCTTTTGCTCTCCGGTCCGCTGCAGACGTTTCATTTGCGGTTTTCTCATCATACGGTCAGACTCGTGGTGGAGCAAGGGGCCGGACCCCACCCCATGCAGCATCTCTTCTTGTCGCTTGATGCCAGTTACGATCATGACATCTGTCGGAACGGTGCTTGCTCTTCCCGGTTCTTGCATTCTCGTAAACAGCTACAATAGTTTCTCATTCAGGTCTCTGACAAACGACGCTCAAAGAGGTCCTCGCATCCGATATATCGCCGCCCAGCAGAGGGTGCCTGGGCACCACCATGGGCTGCCTTGCACGGAAAGCTTGCCGCAAGGAATTCAAGGAATCGTAGCTTCTGAAGAAGCACAAGTTGATGTCGGCCTCTAAGGGCTTCATGTGCCCCCGCAAATGCCAAGTAACTGGCTGGAAACAACGACTTTTGTCGCTCTTTACGTTTCACTGACCTGCAGAAATTAGTGGGAGCCGCAGTCCCCTAAGACGTGCAGCAATCCAAAAAAAACATTCGCCGAGTACTGCCCACTTTTCTAACCCTTCCAGTGGTGGCAGTGGTCAAGATAGTTAACGTGCTGTGAGCCAGTCGACAGCGGGCACCGTCTCACCCCGCGTGGGCCTCATTCTGATGCGCTGGGCTTATCTGCTTAGCTTCGCAGCCACTGACTTTCGTCTTGTCTCCGCTTTGTGCCCTGTGATGCCCTCTGTTTTCCGCACCACATGCGCATCCAGCAGTCTGCAGGCCCTGAATGCTCCCGGCTGTCAGG
Organism: Symbiodinium sp. clade A Y106; assembly: GCA_003297005.1. Lineage (NCBI taxonomy): Eukaryota > Dinophyceae > Suessiales > Symbiodiniaceae > Symbiodinium > Symbiodinium sp. clade A. The sequence goes on along the minus strand of BGNK01003656.1, from coordinate 61,399 downwards.
CCCCGCTCTTGTCACCTGAATCAGAACAGTGACGAGACAGGTCAAGAAGTGGTTCGTCAGTTTGAGTCGTAGTCGCAGTGCCTTCAGGGACAGCACAAGCTTCTTGAGGCTTGCCCGCTTGTGCAGGCTCGTCTATTTGCATCTGGGAATCCTCCTTCTGCGCTGCATGCCCCACTGCTGCTGCAGGCTGAGGGGATGCTATCTCAGGCGGTGCGGCGGGGGGCGCTGGCGGGGCAGCTGCGGGGGGATCCACTGCAAGAGGCGCTGCGGCAGGGGTGGCTGTGGCGGTGGCTGCGGCACCTCCGTTCTGGGTGTCGGTGCCTTCGCTGGTGCCACCTTCGCCGCCTTCCTGTGTTTTGCTTGTGGTCTCTTCCTTCGTGGTCTCAACGCTGAGCTTGTGCTGTGCCACGGTGTGGCTCAACCTGACGAAAGGCTTGGCAAAGCTCTTGGAGACGTTCCCGCGTCGACTCCAGCCTAGACAGTCGTTCCTGGAAGTCTTTCACCTTCACTTGGCAGGGCCCCAGACCCACCTCGTGCAATTGCAGAGACTGCACGATCATGTTATCCGTTATGTACACGGCAACGAGGAGTGAAAGGAAAGGCACACGAAAGCTGCAGTTTGCAGAAGTGCCCATGACGGGGATACTGCTTCCCCACTTACGACGACATGAAGAGTGGCGTCAGCATGCGGATGCAAGCTCTTCGGGCCTGCAGGGTGCTCTTGAGCTCCTGTGAGCCGCACGGCATGCTACCAGCAAGTGGATTCTTGCAGGAAGAAGTGAAGCCAAAAAGCAGCAAGACTCGCAAGAGACAACAGCTCCGTCCTCGGAACAGCCAGACTCAAGACTGCCCAAGTGCTCTTTGATTGCGGCCAGCTTGCCCTGACAACGTCACATTGCGCGGTGTCTGCAGCACATCTTCACATCTTCAGTCCTTCGCCGTCTCAAGCAGCGTCTCTGCCTTCTCTGGGCCGGGCTTTGATACGCCACTTTCCTCAGCACGGCCCACGGCCCACGGCCCACGGCCCCCACGGATTTTCTTCAGACGCCTCAGAATGTACTGCGATGCCCTTTGAAGTCAGCCTTCACACAACGCTGCGCAGTGAAACAGACTCAACGACAGACTCCTTTGGAGTGTGTCAGGTAGCCTTTTGCAACTTGCATGACCTGTCCAAATCCCACAAGGGCAAACGTCAGCTTGTCATCAGCGCTGGGTGATCCGAAGTCGCGCTTTACGATGTAGATGGTCTGTCAAAACTCGCGGTGTCGATTTGGTGCGTGTGAAATCTGTGAAAAAACTACGCTCGAGACAAACCGTCTGCCTGCCAATGCGATGGACTTGCCCTGCCGCTCGCCAATCACGTTTTCGCTGATACGCCCAGGAATGTAGCCCTGTGCACGAGTTGAAGTGGGTTTGAAGCACTGCACGGATTCATGCTCGCCCCTGCACCCACAAGCACAGCCTTGTAGCCATGAATTGGCGCTACTCCATGGTGGAGAACCTGTGAAACGTCGGGCACCTTCATGCCAAAGGCCTGCAAGGGCAAGCAGCATGAAACGAAAGAACCACCGCTCTCCCAGCTAGAGCATACCTTGCCAAGCGACTCCAGTGCTGAACAAGAAAAAGTTTCCCGGGTCAAAGTGAAAAGACTGTGGTAATCATGGAACACTCGGTAAAGACACGGTTACCAGCAATGAACTCACATTACTCAGCTAGGACGGGTAAGTGTCGAAATTTTGGGGGCCCGGTACTTCAGCGACCGCATCTCACAGCATCTAGTGCGATGTAGCCACACACCCTGCGGATTGAGTTCGGTAAATGGCATTCTGCTACATCTCATTTCGAAGTCACAGATGCCGCGGGCGCACACACACGCATACACACTTAGCTTGAACCTCTTGGTCCAAATGTTGGTCGGAGCTGCGCTGCTTTGTTGTAGATACACTACTTTGTTATATGGTCAGAAGCTGGAGTAGCACTCCCCATGTGCACCATGCAGGTACAAGATCAAGCATCCTTGATCCCTTCCCACTTTTGGCAATAGCTTCGTTGCGTGCAGTATGCCAAAGGTGCTGCACGCCCCTGCGGTACACTAGCACGTTACTTAGCCCTTTGTTTGCTACGGGGATGACGCACACACACCCCTTGTCGGGGGGAGACATCTGCAGTGGAACGATCAGCGCTACTCCGTCTCGCTACATAGAGGTGCAACGCTGTCTGAGGCCGGTGCATGATAACTTTTGATCTTGACGAAAACACATGCTGCACCAACTGAAGAGTTGTAGAGAATGCGGCATCCCAGATCGCTGATTGCAACTGATTATAGGGCGGAACAACAAGGCTTGACGTTGTCAAAAGCTGCAATGCCAACAACCAGCATGTTACAACTGCAAGCTGAAAGACATGACATGCTGCAACTGCAAGGTGACATGCTGCAACTGAAAGATGAAGGAGTGATTATGAAACGATCAGCGCACCCCGTCTCCCCTACATGGAGGGGGCAGCGCTGGCTGAGGTCGTTGCATGATATAACGATGAAACATTCAGGGATTTTCGGTCCGACCATCTTCAATCGCTTGACTGCCGTCGCTCATATTTCAGTGAAGTCAAGAGCTTCGGACATTATCTGTGAAGTCAGTTTCGTGGAGGCTTCACTCCACTCAGCTCGCGCCCACAGGGGAAGGCGATACTGCTTGTCCAAATGTCGGTCGGAGCTGTGCGCTTTGTTGTAGATACACTACTCTGTTACATGGTCACAAGCTGGAGTAGCACTCCCCATGTGCACCATGCAAGTACAAGATCAAGCATCCTTGATCCCTTCCCACCTTTGGCAATAGCTTCGTTGTGTGCAGTATGCCAAAGGTGCTGCACGCCCCTGCGGTACACTAGCACGTTACTTAGCCCTTTGTTACAGGGATGAGACACACACACACAAGCCCACAGTTCTGCGTCAGAAATCTGGAACCGTGGTCCAATGCAACCAGGATGATCTGCACCTCGTGTCGGCCAAACGGCGCGTCTGTACCGGCTGGCAGGACATCTTTGCCCGTGACCTTGCACTCGGACCTGCTCGCAACAGCATATCCTGACGATGAATGACTCTCTGTGTCTAGGCCCCGGCCATCCTTTGGCATGGTCCTGGTAGGAAGGATTCCGGATCGGCATCTGGTGACAGGGCTTCAAATCTCGGCATGTTGATGCTCGCACCGCACCACTGCAAGCTGGGTGGACTGCAGAGGAATTTCAGAGTAAAGCTAGAGATTCTTGCGCCGGGAAAGCCATTGTAGCTTCCCGGAGAAACCTAGTCTGACGGACCCCTCTACTTACGCGCCTCGGCGATGGTGTCCGATGCAACGGGAGCTAGCGTCGTCCTGCCCTGAGAGGTTCACCAAGATGCTCTGCATGTTAAAACGACAGCACATAACCACAACTCGCTTGAAATCGACGAGTCGTGCTCACCAAAGGCCTTACCTCCGTCATGAGCGTCCACGTCTTCGGAGCAGATGCTCGTGCTGCGAAGTGAGATGCTAGGGACGTCTCCTGCACTGCTGCACGGAAGTCTATCTTCACCCCGACACGCAAGGACAGGGGACTCCACGCCTGCGTTTTGGACCAGGTCTCTGCGAAAGCATTTTCCGTAACCTTCGGAAATGGACAACGGTGCTCTTTTCGCTTCGGCGTCCTTTTTTCAGCCTTGCCCGGGATGAAGCCCTGGTATCCGGGAATGGCTCGAGCAGCAGCTCCATGGCCTCGAAGCTTCCTGGCATGACGACACAGAGACACACAGAAGCCAGGAAGCAGCCTCTAAAAGCCTCTAAGCATCTCTTCAAGGAAGCCAGGGGTTCCCAGCGCCGCCGAGGCCGTCGTAAGCAAGAGACCTGACGGGAGTTGGGCTTCCCAAGCTTCGCTTGGAATGGGGACGGAACTAGCTGGAGTGGGAATCACATGCTGTTCAAGGCAGGGCTAGCAATGAAAACACATGCCTCGACGAGCCAGAAACCCATCGAAATACACTCCATCATCCCGACAATCAGGCCGAGGTGACGTCAGTCCCATGCCAGAATGGTAGTGGTACTTCTCCTGCGCAGTCTGTCCGCGTCGTTGCAGCACAGCCATTTTCATCATCCTGATTCGAGTCCTCGTTGGACTCTGGGATTCGCGAATGAAGTGTGTCGCCAGCTGGTGGGTAGCTGATGCCACGCTTGTCATACCTACGCATTGGATCACAAATCACGGAAACCTGCAGACCGAGCTGCAGGTGGAGTGGAGTCGGGGGCACTCCGGAGCCCTTGTCGGTGGAATTATAGTCCTCGGCTACAGTCGAAAAAATGTGACAAGCGCTTCACATGTCCAGGCTCCTGGTCTGTCGGTCTTGCTCTTCGCGCTGCAAGCGCATCGCCTGAAAGTCTCAGCGGCGACTTTGCAACCTTGAAGCGGGACCAGGTCGCGAGGCCGGCCTGAATGTCACAAGTCTTCTGGCTGCGCACGCCTTGCGCAATTCTCAGGGAACCTCATTCCAGCCAGGAAGGAGCCCTGCCGAAATTTCAATTGACACGCACGCCAAGGATTTGGCGACCAAAAGTTGAAGCGATGGCCTCGCCCTGTGCGGACACGAAAATGCGTCCCACCAACTTGCCAAGCACACGCATGCTGAAGGAGGGTATGCACCTCCAAACGAACACTCGGAACATGACCCGAATAGCCAGGCCTCGAAACGCAGGGACAGAAGGAAAAAGTACGATTCTGCCATTGTCTGCCCACCGATAGCGGGCATTATCACTTTCGGTGTTTGCTCTGCTGGGCCCTGCCCAGGCACCGAGGCCAATCGAACTGGCCGCGGCATTGCTTTGAGTCTTGCACAGGGTCTCGCTTGTCTGCAGGGGTTCCGGTCCAAGTGGGAAACCATTCTTTTCCCTAGAGGCCGGAAGCGGCCTTCCACATCGTTGCGCTCTCGTTCTGTTGAACTGTTCAGTTCGGCAGAAACCATAATTTAGGGACCTTGGACTTCTGTGATCTGCCCCGTGCTGGAACCCAGGGCAACCCTGTCAAGGCATCGCAGCTGGAAGGCATCTGAGCTTGATGCAAAGCGCCACCGACGTGGTTGCCAATGTTGCTCCTGCAAGCAAGCGTCTTGGCCGCTTTCTGTGAAGCAGAAACAAGCGACTTGGCAGCGCTCCTTCTCGTGTTGAGCAGCTTCGTATCACTCCATGAGCGCATCATGGTAGCGTTTAAGCAGGCTGTAAGGATTGGTCTTTGGCTTCGCCAGTGTGCTGCCGAGTTCCCTGATTACAGCATGCAAGCTGAAGTGGTCTGAAGAAAAATTGCCGTGACGTTTACAGCAAACATGACAGAACAAACTGCTCTGGCTGCAAGGATTCACCGACGGCCGACGCTGCTATGCCATGGGACACAATCGACTCCGCAAAAAGCTGTGGGCAGGTCATCTGCCAGCTCCTCCACCAGGAAACCATGTGGCGCACACGTCGCACATTTCAACACAGTGATGAGCTCCATGTCCTTGGCTGCAAGCTCAACCTCCTCGACGACGCCGACGTACTCCTGGCCAGGGGGCCGGGCCCCAAAGAAATCTTCCGTAAGCGAGCCCCCACAGTAAACAAGGAGTCACCCCGGCCGGCCCCACCCGGCCCGCCACCCCGCCTCCACGTACTTCGAGGCTGCCTCGAGCTTGGCCTGCACGGGCTCAGACGGCTCGGACCGCCGATGGCACCGACGGGGCTGCCGGGACGTCTGTCGGAAATTTTGGGCATCACGACGCCCGGTCGGGTCTTGCACATCTCAGACGTCGGCTGTCATCGTCCTGGAATGGGGCCCGAGACAAGCCGCTGTCGCGAGCACACGATGTTTGCAGAAGCACTATACCCTCACAGCGTTCACTATCATTTTGCCGTTGCTGTGTTGCAGCTCTGGCACACACTTCAAAACAAACTCCCGGCAACTCTTCCGCGCTGCGAGGACCACAGATTTCTGGCCCATGCATGCGCACCGAGTTTGCATCGATAGTTTGTATGGGCATGGGCCATCACAATCAGCTTTCTCGGCCTGGGCCTGGCTCAGCGGCTCACATATCACCACCGTGACACATCAGAAGACTCTGAGCTGCCGACGGCCGACGGGGCTTCACTTCTTTGGTGCCACTTCTTAGCCGACAAACACGGTATCTCTCGTGCATGGACTCCCTGACCTGGGGAGCGAACCGGCCATAGACACTTCCCCGGCCAAAGCACCAGCCCGCAACTCCTCCATAACAGATTCCTGCAGGAAGATGAAAGCACCAATCACAGCTCTTGTGACTGAATCTTCGGATGCCACAGTCAATCTTCTTCCCCTTCTGTGCCTTCTGAGGAGTTTCCTCCTCTGACTGGAAGGGCCACCACCACCACCACCAGCTAACCTCGACCTCTCCCTTGCCGTCGACCTGATCTTTACAGTGTGAAACACGCAGCGAATTGAAAACGTGCATCCAGCCTGCCTTGCGCGAGATCTTTGACCTTGCGTCTTGGTCTTGAACAACTCTCTGCAAACACTGCCTGCTGGATGGCTGTAATTTCCAAGGCGCTTGCCGTTCCATCAGCAACGTCTGCTTCAGTGGTGGAGCCGGTGCGAAGGTCGGATCTTCCGTGGACTCTTTTCGGAAGGGCGCCGGCGCAAAAATGGATGCATCCAAACCCTTGATCTGCGCAAGCGTCGCGGGAGCGTGCTGTGGAGCTTTGCCGAAAAAAGCTTCCCAGATCTGGCCTCACAGTGCCAGAAACCATGCCATGCGATGCTATGTGCTAGTCTTTCTGTGTGTGCGAAAGCCAAGGAGGTTCAAAGGCAGACTCGAGAAAACTGGGGAGGGAAAACTTCTGCTTGTGCCGAATGCGCACATAGGTCCTGCATGCGACACGCTGCCTTGGCATAACGCTACAACATGCACGAACGACACAAACATTCAAATGCTCCCTCAGTTCTGTCTATGGCATGATAGCGTATATCCTGCTTAGTGTATAGTAGCTCTGACATGTCGTTCCGGTCGTGTCAATCCGCACTGAAAGCCTTGAGGCAGCAAGGAAACACACAGAAGAACCTCACTTTACCATTACGTTCACAAGCGCGCAAAACATAACTTGATTGGACGCATTTAGTTTGGATGCAGATGATGCAGATCTCTCAAGTCGGCCCGTGGCTAAGCTTGAATGCAACAACAAACCTGCCAAAAGGTCAGACTTTGTAAACGGCTGCAACCCCAACTTCGCAGCGGAGCTTGAAGAAGCATGCAGTGCTCCCCCATACGGGCATCTTGAGAGTCGTGTTTGCTGGCGGCACAAAATTGCACAACCCTCAAGGGCAAACGTTGCAAACGTCTTGATTCTCGGTGCTTCACACAATGCAGCATGCTTGCAGTCATGCACGAGTCATGGTGTGGCCAAGGGGCTGGGCGATAACCACCACGGCCACCAGGAAAACCATTTTGCTTGTTGAATCTTTTGGGAATCCATTGCAGCAGTGGATGGTGCGGCTGCAGGTGCTGCGGCAGGCGCGGCTGCAGGTGCAGCTGCAACCGATCCAGGACCCGGTGCAGGCATCCTTGGAGGTGAAAGCACCGGGCCGCTCCTTTTCTTGGTCTCATCCTTCTTGTCCGTCTTCTCCTCCTTCTCCTTCTCCTCTGTCTGCTTCTTGTCCTGCTTCTTCTCGCGATGGGAGGTGTTCTCGGCAAGAGCTCCCTGCACTGTCCGTGTACTGATGGTTGTTACTCAACAAGATAGCGGGCCAGACAGCCCACGATGCCTCGACGACTTCCTCTTCGGTAAGTTCCTGGCGATTGGCGAAACTGTTTTCCCATGGATCCGAAAGGAACAGCTACCAGATTGCCATGGATCCCACGCCTTCGGTTGCAAGCGGCCCACCAAAGCCTTTTAGTTTGAGGCCGATTCAGGAAGTCCCCGAGTCCCCGGCCCCTGCCCTTGCGGGCCTGCACCTGCGAGGGCTGCGTCTTTGCAGCAAGTGCAGTCGCCAAGCAGCACCTGGCAAAGGCGGATGCATTTCAACATGCAGAGCATGAAAGACATCGATGGCAGATGCTAAGATGCTCGCAAGACTGCACAGAGCTTCATTTGACCTGATTGAGCATGACGAAGCAAGGCATCTCGATTCTACTGCCAGGAAGGAGGGTTTCGGCTCAGTCTTCGCGCAAGTCTGCATCCGTAGTGCTATCCAAGCGTTGCCAATGCCCAGCCCAAGCAGCATGTGTGCGAGAGGCATCGAAACATGTTGGATCATCTGGGGAGAGCTTGCCTTTCCGGGTCTTTCCGGCCACAGCTGAGGTGATTTCACTTCTACTGCTCCTAAGCCCTTTAAGACTGGCTGCAACGTTTGCATCTCGCCCCGGGCAGGTAGTGACTAAGTAGTGCTCCTCGGCCGATCTTATGTCACTCATGGTCATGCCAGCTGCACAGCCCACAACGCCGTAGCTGCAGCCGAAACTTAAGCTCAGCCCTGTACACAACAGCGTTGCAACTAAGTGTAGCCAGCATACTTGTTCAAGCAGCATGGCCCACAGTTGCAAATGCGGCAGACTGCGCGGCTTCCTCACGTACATCCCACTAAGGGAGTGAAAGATAAACTTGAAGGTTCTGTGCCAGACATCAGCTGAATCTCCTGCCAGTCAAAACCTGACTCCAACAGCCATTTGCACATGTTCTGCACGTGAAACGGGAAATCGGAAATAGGCATCTTGCAGTCTTGCAGGCAAGGCCTTGGGAGCAACCAAAGACCAGCCGTACAAGCCCAAGGACAAGAAGATCGCCGTCACCTGAAAGCTTTTCACAGCGATCGACATGAGACTGGTTGAAAATGTCATAGTCTTCATTCATCAGCGCGAGCACCCGCAAAGCGTACGTTGTCCCGCTTGTCCTGCAGCTACAGGACAAGAATTCATGGAGACAGCCTTGTGTAGCTTGACTGCAACTCAAACTGCCCTGCGCAGGTCCTTGGTGCAAGCGATGAAGCTACGTAGAGCGCAGCAGCTGCATGAACGGCACAATCAGCACCGAAGACCCGTGCCTGTACTAGGAGATCAATCCAGTTGCTGAACGCGTGCCATTCCGTTGCATGGCTAGGCGCGGGTGCCTCTGATGCAGTCATGGTCGTTCCTTCAGCCTGCATACACACAACAGCGGCAGCGCCTGACAGCCAACAGCAGCGTTCTCTATCGTTCTCTGGCCTCTGCTGGCGTAGCCTCGCACGGGTGCCAAGATGATTGATGGAAGGCTGTCCGAGTCGCATTTGCAGCAGGCCTCGCTAGCTGCCTCCGCTTCAATCAAGCTACGTGGGCGCGTTTCGGCCTGAAGCAGTCCGTCCAGACTTCCCTTCTGAGGCGCATTGCCCTAGCGCTTCAGGCAAGCACTTGCTGCCCAGCGGTGTCCTGAGACTGCCGGAAATATTGCATCAGAAGAGAGGCCGCACTTTTCTTCTAGCTGCAGCTACAGGTGCACATCAAGTGCTCCTCCGTGCTTGATCCCCAGCCGCCCATGCCCGCAGTGGTTGACAGCAGAGAAAAGGCGCAGAGCACAAGGCCAGCCTGGGCAGCGAGGTAAAGCAAAAGCAAAACTCTCTCTAATCTTGTGTCATTGTGCCTACTTTTGCTTCTGTTCCTCAACGTGCACCATGCTTTCTCATTACAAGGCTTAAACAACTTGAAACCATGCTTCAACATGTTCTGTTTTCCATGGAGGGCCATACAACTTCAGCCATGGGCTGCTGTCCAATTTGTACAGTGAAGGGTCCACCACGACCATTTACTTCCTCTCCACCCACGGCTCCCGATTGCTGCGAACGGTTTGCAGCGATATGCACGCATGCACGCGCGCGTGCACACACAGCAAGCTCAAAACTGTAGATGCATGTGTTATGACGGCTTGACACATGGCCCATGTGTGCCACCTTTCCGGATGGCCGCAATTACCGCTAAAACTCTACAAAGGCTGGCGCGCAAACACGCGAGAGTTCGCAATTCGGCCATCTGCATGTGCCTGCCTCTGCTCACACTGGAACTGTTGATTCGACCCGCTCGCCTTTCAGTCACAGCTTCCACCGCGGAGCAATTGAAGCTGCTTACTCCATCCAGTCTTTACTTTACTACTGGCAGCCCATCATCAAGGCTTCACAAGCTACCCCAACATCCTCACCCGGCCGCACAATCTGTTGGTGACGACCACACAAGCTACCCCTTTAGCCCCGAGCAGTTAAGCCGATCGCTCAGAAAATTCAAGGACGCAAGGACAGCAGTCTTATGCTTCCCCTAGGGTTTGCTCAGGCGAAGCCGCCACAGGGGGCAACATGCAGTCCGACGAGGCAAGGTCTCGTTGAACGTCAAATGCTCGGCACTTCACTGCCCTGTCTGAGACATATATCATGTGTGGGGCTTGTGGCGGGGACGGATACAACTTTTGCCATGCCCCTTGCCGGGGAAACGATGGTTAGGTCTTTCCAACATTGGCAGAAGGGTGATTTTCGGGCAAAGGGCCCTGTCGCAACAACCTTCGAGAGCTGGAGGTTGACCTCATGCAGGCTTTTCCGGTGGCACGCCTGCCCGTTCGTGGCTCGTTGTTTCTTCGGCCACACAGGGCATTTGCTGGTGTTAACTTCGCGTGGAGGGGAATCTGCACCCTAGCCAAGGCTTGCAGCATGCAGCCACTCGCTCACCCACCCACTCACTCCGGGCCTTCAAGGCCTCAAAGCACTTTACCTCCCGCGCCTTTAGGCACGTGGCCTTACAGACCTTCAGAAATTGAAAAGTCTAAAGCCCATGAAGGCCTTTTAGAGCCTTCATGTCCACTCAAAACGCACGCTGTGTATGAGAAGCCTCCTTTTTGGAGACTGTGTGCGTTGTGCGTGCGGATCCTCTTGCTGCACAAGCCGATACGGGTCCATCCTGCATGCATCACAAGATCTGACAAACCAGCAGCGCCGAAGCGAGCAGCGAGTGGCAAGGGAGTGCGTTTGACTTCACTGGATGAGCCAAGGCCCCTCACCCAGGACGGCAGCTGCAGTGGAGATCCAGTTGGCCTTGGCCATGGCCAAACAGCATCTCCTTCGGACCGTGCTGCTTGCAGCAGAGTCTAAGTCTAGCGTGAAGGCTTCCTGCGAGCAAGCCACAGAACAGCGAGAGACTCGCACAGAAGCCACACAGTGTACCTGCAAGAAGACCGAAGACGCTTGCTGAGACTTGTCTACTGCAATTCATACTTCGCTCACGCCATGATGACAGCCGAAGTAAGCAAGGCACCTGTTCCGAGAAACACACGCGGGCAGAAAGCACTGCTCTTTCTGTTCCTTGTTCTCATGTAAGGCAGAAGCCATGTTCACACCAATCGGTAATGCTGACCACAGCCAGCGACAGGGACCTCAACTTCGATTGTGTATCCAAACGAGAGCAAAACGAAAGAGCTTGTCAAAATGGGCGCTGGCAAGATCATAGCAGATGCATTGACGGCCCTGCTGCTAGCATCCTGCAGGGTTTGTCAGTCAGCAACACTGATCGGCATGCTCCGATCGATCCTTGAACATGCAGAACAGGTAAATTGAACCAACGATCGCACCTGCACGCAAAAAACGTTGCTGAACTCGACTACACAAGCCGCACCACTGCCAATCAGCCTAGAACCAAGGCTGCTGACCTCTGATGAAGTCACGTCTCGTGTTGGCAAAAGTGGACTCTGTCGCAACAGCTGAGTTTGTAACGAGAGCAACATGGCCCCAACCCAAAGCCTCTCCAATGCCAATGCAGCAGCGAATAGGCTGAATAGGCGAGGTGCCCCAACAAACCAAGCCCAACCTGTAGCCTTTGGCGCCAATCTCTCGTCGTCTCGCCTGACTAAAAGGCCAGCCGGCTGTGCACAGCAAAACGAAGCTTCGCACGCCAGAGGCCTCGAGGGCATTGGCATACCAGGTCTCCTCAGCACATCCATTTGCTGCGAAGGTGGTCCATCGCCACTCGGGCTGACTAAGGGCTGCACATTCCAAGTGTAGCCGAAATCGATCAGCAAAATAGACTGAAGACATGGAGGCGAGGCCATCGTATCAGTCATGATCTGTGTGTCTCTGCAACATGAGCATCCTCGAAGGACGGCCTGTGCCACCAGGAAGATGGCAGAGAGTGCTGTCGCAGCACTTCCAAAGCCAACCCAGACCTGAGAAGTTGGACTTCGCTGGGAACGAGTCAGAAAAGCTTTGGCACCGCGCTTGATTTGGCAGGAAGAGTGTGATGAAGATGATGCAAGCCTTGGCAACTCGTGCCAGCCATCCAGCTCGGTGGCGCCCCTTCTTGCACGAATGACTAAAGTTGTCTCGAGCCCCGCTCCACTGCCATGAACTTGGCGACGGAGTAGGCCCTGCAGGAAGATGATCAAAGGAGTGCTTTCTGGTCGGCCTCCCTTCACTTTTCCTCTTTTCGTTTTCGAGCTTGCCACTCATCATCTGGGGTTTGCCGGCGCGGCCCACTGATTTCCGTTTCCGCGACTGCGACTGGTACACTCCTTTCAAGTTTAGGAGCAACAGCGCATGGTCCGCACAGGCAGGGTTCTGGATTCAGGGGGGCAGGGCACGGCGGAAAAAGTTTCATGAGACTGGCTTCAGGGTTTACGGAACACAGTTACGGGTTTAGGGTTTTGGGTTCGATTCGGACACAAGGCCTTTACGGCTTAAGGATACGCAAGGGAGCAAGACCGTTTCGGGTTTGGGGCTTACGGTTCAGGGTTGGGGCTTCAGCTTCACGTTGACCTTGGGTCTTTTGCGATTCAGAGTTGAAGGATTTGGGGTTCAGGGGGTTTTGAGTTTGAGGATACAGTAATACAGGATAACGCACCGGAGCGGAGCGTTTAGGGATCTTCACGATGGATGATGGTCCTTCAGCCCTCCCAGAAAGCGAAGTGAAGATTCTGTGCAAACACACAATCAAAGACTGCCGTGGTAAAGCTTGAAAACGGGACCTTATGGGATGGGAAATGCTGCCGAGACTTGTCATGTCCTGTGGGGAGCACTCATACCAGGGCCCAACATCAACGTGTCAGTTGCAAACACCCTATCTCGCCTGATTGTCTTGCCTGCATCAAGTCGGGAAACTCTCTGCGAAACCGATTGGTAACAGTCTCCATGCGTTTGCATGATCAGAAAACAAGAAGGCGTGTGGGTCAACCCAGCCATCGCTTCGGTCTGCAGATGATGCTGCTGGCCGATCTGTTCCCCTACAGTCGGCTGTTGGATCTCAACACTTTGCAGTTCGGCTGTTATAGTGAGTAGAAACCGAACACCCTAAACCCTCTTCTTGCGATTTGCCAAACTATTGAACTGCAGAACTCACTTCAAAAACCCCGAGAGTCCTGGAGATGAATCCCTTTTACGCTACTTATCTCCAGGTCACCTCTCTTTCGACTTCTGACTCCACACCGCAAGCTGCGTATTCCGCAGTGCCTTGCGGCTCCCTCCGCGCATCCACTGACGGACATCAATAGCAGGCCAAGAAAGACCACCGTCCCGGAGGCCTAAGCGCAAAGGCTGCTCATCGCTGCTTAGTGCACAGGCGACCCTTCGCGAGGCCTCGGTCCTGTAGATCAGCTGGTCGGACCTCGAAAGGGGAAGAAAGCACACGTGTGGCCTGGTGTGGCGCAGCCATGTGAACTGTGAGCTCGACCAGCACTGCCCTTCGGCAGTCCGGCACTCGCACACACCGAGATCACCTAGACCTCCAGAGATCATCGATGCATCCGAAAAGGAGAGGGTGTCACAACTCACAACTCGCCGGCGGTACCGACCAGGTCAAGCTTCGAGCAAGTCCACGGAAGCCATCTCTCCTGCATGGCAGATTGAAGCATGCGAGAGCGGACATGCAAGCGTACTGGGGAGCTGGCAGCGGTCTCGGAGAGCAAGAAAGCCAAAGCTGCAGTGAAGATCTGCAAGGAAGCAGCATGGGACCCGACTTCAACCTCCTACTAAGGTTTGACAATCTCGTGTGGCCTGCAGCCAAATCAACACAAATCTCGATGCCCTGACAGAATTGACCTCGTTGGTGACTGCATCTTGTGCAAAACTCTACATTTCTAACCACGCTCGTCGGCTGTTCGGTCTGAGGCTAAGGCTGTACCACTGCCCGCCAACTTGCCTCCACATGCGAGTTGCTGGTCATGTGGAAGCCTTCTAGGTGCAACGTGTGTCAAGCCGTGTGTAAGCATCCAGCAACAGCCAGTCGCAAGGCAGCTGCCAAAGCAGCCGCCAAGACAGGTGCCGGCCTCGACCCAACGCTGAATTTCGCCCTCGTGACAGGCCCGGGACAGCAGCTCTTTGGCTCCCAGCGCCAGAAAGCGGGGCTGAGATCAAGCCTCCCATTGTGCCTGCGGCTTGTGGCGTGACGACGAGGCAACAAAGCTGCAGCAGCGGGCCTGTGTTGCAAAGTCGCAGAGTCCACAGGGACACCGCTGAGCCAAAATAGCACGCACATGTGGAGGGAGTTACAAGCAGCTCACATTGCCAACTTGCTGTTTCTCACAGAGGCTTTCCTAAACTGCTGCGCGTGCGAGTATAAGGGGCTGGCTGTTGACTGCCACCCAACCCTGAACAATCAAATCAACAGAAACTCAAGCCGTTGCGCAAGCACAATCAAGTACAACCACAAGAGTAGGCTCCCGGCGGCAGCAGATGGGGCAACCCAGGCTCTATCGGCTGCCACTACGCTGCTCCAGGTGGAGCTTGAACAGCACTACGCAATTTACGCGCCATAAGAAAGATGGGAACGCAAAATGTGCATTCCGCGTGACATGATTGGCGAAACCTGCCCCTATCCTGGAATCACAACAACAGGAAGCTGTAATGCAATCTTGTCCTCCTGCTGCTTGCTCTTGTGGTGTGCAGACAGGATAAGCAAGATCAAAGATCCTGCGACCTGCTAACCTGAGTAGGTGCAGATCAGGGATCTGGCCGTGATGCCAAAGGCCGAGAAGAGCACCGGCCGAGCATCGCTAATTTGCAGCAGCCAATCCAAGACCTGGCAGCAGCCCGTCGTTCTGCGACGTTCTGCATGACATCATATCACATCATTCTGCCTCTTCAGCGATCTCTGCCACTCCAAACTCATGCTGTGCCCAGGCTCGATTCAACAACTCCTGCGCAGCAGAGCACGAATGTTGTGCCCATGAGGTACAAGCAGATCGACCCTTGTCTACCCAGCTCGTCCACAACAAAGGCATAATGCTGTATTAGTGTAGTGCACATTGCCGTGCAGCCACCTGGGGTTGTAAAATAATCCCGTTTTTAATCTTCTCATCCGATATGACGTTATCGCTTTTTCTCCTTATCGTTTTACAGGGTCTAGTAGTAGTAGCAGTAGTAGTAGTAGTAGTAGTATTCAATTCAACTCGCAGCAGTGAGGTCTCGACTGCTAAGCGTGGGCACGCAGTATGCGCGGCAGCTGCGCTGCATGACTTCTTGTCACCCGTAAAAACTCTGTGCTCCGTGAACTGTTTGCAGAGCTGAGCACCTTAGAAAGAACTGGCAGTGAGCTTTTGTGTTGCTGGTTTCAGCCACACAACGGTCCCTAATGCTCTACCTCATGTGATGGACAGAAGAAGAGGACATAGGAGTTACACAAGATAACCCTGGTGTCATGACTAGTGGGGGGAAGAGCATTTCGATTATCATCAGTCCACCACATTCGGCCCGAGCGTTCGACTAGCAAGGCGCGGTAGTGACCTTGCTTCGGTGTGTCACCTAGGTGCACAAGGGCAGCACAGAGTCGAAACTTAAGAAGCTGGACTGAACCTGCGACCCACACGGGGAGGGAGATTTGCTGAGGTAAGGAGACTGCAACTGTCACCTTACTGAGTCTTCTGCCCTCAGTGGCAAAGCGGTTCAGCTGCAGCACGACACACTCCGTACCTGCAGTAAGGGCAGGGCTAGTGGGAGAAAAGTGCCAGTGGTTAATAACACTCTGCAAAGGGCACAAACCTCGAACCTTTGGGACTTGGGATAGATCACAGGTTAAGGCGACGGGACAGACTTGGCCGCTGTCTCGAAGGCTACTCGCTGAAAGTACGGCCCAAGAGCCACGGAAGTAACGTAGCTCAGCTGCTTGCAAAAGGTAGGTCAAAAAGTCGGCTGCGTCCTGTTGCCTTCCGCAGTGAGGCCAGTGTCTAAGACATCTCTTCCAGAGTGTGCGACTCCAGATGTGCGTGGGTCCAGTGAGATGACTCAGGCACGCACTCAGATCAGCATGGAGTTGTTCCTTCATGCAGACCTCAAGGGGCTTGTAGGACAGGGATGTCCAGACACACGCAAGGAGAGTGGAGTTCGCGTAACAGTCATTGCTGGGGTTAGCTAGGGCTGCTTGGCGCACCTGATCAAGATGAAGCCTAGACACACTCGGCGGAGCTCCTGCGCCACAGATTGAGCCAGTTGGGACCTGGAGCGGCGCTCTTTCCGCAACGTGGTGGCCACAAGCATCAACGCCGCATTGCCCGAGAGGGTCTCGAGGATGGTCCACAGTCGGCAGGCTTTGGGGTCGCGGAGGCCTACGACCAGGGAGAAGGTAACTGTCGGGCCCGTCATTTCGGGTAGAAGCTTCTTGGTAGGATGGTAATTGATCAAGGTTGACTCCAGCGTGCTGAGCACAATGGCTTCCTCTAGCAGGCGGATCACTTCCTGTGCCGTGAGGGGGGCAAGTGTGGGGATGGTCTCCAGAGCACGGGCCGTGGGGTTCCATTTTTTGTAGTGGAACGTGTCCGGCTCGACGAGGGCATTCAGCCTGACTGCTTCCTGTCGCTGGGTTGGGTCCGCTGCCAGAGTCTCCACACGTGTCTTCAACTCCGAGGCCCAGGTCTGGAACAGGACTGTTCGGAGCGGGTGGCGGATCGACTCGGGCTTCTCTGCTTTGGTGAGTTGCCATTGCTCGCTGATTCGGGCCTGGGCTGGAATCGTGCTGAGGGGAGGAGCTGTTCCTTGAAACATCACCCAAGAGGTGCTTTGTGCCAGGCCTGTCAGGTAGTCTTCGTGCCTCAGCAGAAGCTGCGCGACTTTGGTCACTAGCCCCTCGGAACCCAAGTTGCCGGAGAGTGAGCTGCGAGGTGGGGGCCCCTGGTTTTGGCTGGACGTTTGGGGTTGGAACTGTCGTCGTTGTCCTCGCTGTGGTGGCTGCTGGTGTCTCTGTGTAGGAGGCTGGGTCACTCGCTGATCCGGTCGCTGTGCTTGTTGAAGGGTTCCCTTGCCTTGGCTCTGGTCTGGCCCCTTCCCGTTGGGGCGTGTGTACTTCGGCTGCGATTCCTCCTGAGGATCCTGTGCAACCTCCGTGGTCGGAGGGGGCGACTGATGGCCCTGGCGGGAGGGGAGAAGGCTGATCTGCCGTGGTCCAGAGAAGGCTTCTCCCTGCAGAGCAGCTGTCTGAAGGTAGTGAAGTTCCGCGGCGGCTTCGAGCAAGTCGTCCCTCGAAACTCCTTCCAGATCCATCCTGAAGCACCGCGGGGTGATGCAGTAAAACTATGAACTTGGCATGCAAGAGCATAGCGCACGTCACTGCATGTCGAGAGTGATGGCCTTTGAAGGTTGCTGCACAGTACCAACAGGGGGAGGTGAGGGCTAAGCTGTTCCGGTGCGCCAGGCTGTGATCTCGAGCCGCATTAAGAGCCGACAGAGCCCATGCATGATAGGCTTGGATATGCTGGGTAAGTCCCTTGGATTTCACCAACCCCTGATTGCACAAAGGACAATAGAGATGAGCGTCTTTCTTTGTGTGCCTCAGATGATCAGCAACAGCCTCCCAGGAGTGGAGAGTTTTGGCTATAATCTCTGAGTCCCAGAATGTGCCCAGGGCATTTGTAGAGAATGGGACTGGGGCTCTGTCAACCGCGTTGGGGTAAAGTACAGGGCAAGCTTTGGTGAAGATGTGTACTTTTAAATCATCCCACGAGCCGCATTCCCTATGGCAATGTCCACAAATGCATAGGCCTCGTTCAGAGTGCAGCCAGACGAACCTAGTTTGTGGGTCAGCATCCGCCAAACTCGTGGTGAGACCGTCCGTGAGTAGCGTGTGCCGCGCATGTACCTGAACATTGCGGCGGGACTGAGCATAGTGCAGGCCTGCGGTGATGGTTTGTGTTCGGGGTGGTGGGTGAGCGGGAGTGGATGAGTCTACTGCTGCACCATGCTGGGGCGAGGACGTAAGGCTGAGATCCTTCTTATGGGCATGGGCTTCGTGCCTACGTAGGGCTCCGAGTGAGTCAAAGGACTGACTGCAAACTCGACACGTTAGCTGCCTAAAGGAGTGTAACCGTCGGTCTAAGCCAGAGGGATCAATGTTTTCGACGGATGGTTTGGGGTTGGGAGAGGTTGGGCTATCCGTAACCTGGGCTGGGTTGCTGAGTTTGCCAGATGCTTCCTTCATCGCGAAGGTGTTTTGGAGACGAAGAAGCCATGCCTCAACTCCTGAAGTACGAAGAAGCAGGGCCGGTCGGTCAGCTCGTGCCTGGAACTGTTCGCTCAGCGTATGCCATGGATTGGCAACCTTAACTCTGAGCAAGATTGCTTCAGAAGTTACATGCCAGAGGTGAGCTGGTGAGCGGGCTATCAGGCGGAGTTGCCGGTGGACGGCCTGAGTAATCATGGTAGCGCCTTGTGGGGGAAGCCCTACGCTGTGCACGGAGTACCTTAACACGCTGAACACGCAAGCCTGCCAAAGCCGTACTCGGGTCCGAAGGCTGAGTGTGCGGTTGATCAGGATGTGGTGCAGACGCCAAAACCTTCCCCACGCTGTATGGAGTCGATGCTTGAGATTCAAGAGCTCAAAGCCTTGGTACGAAACCATTGCCCCTAGATATTTGTGCGAGGGCACAATTTTGAAGGGGATCTTAGTTTGACCTACAGGTACGTTGAGATGCGGTATCTTATCAACGAGCGTCTTGAAGGATGCAAGAACTGAAGGTGAACTGGTGCCGATGGACGCTAAAAGTATGACCGTCTTGTCAAGGCTGAGCTCCAGACCTATCTTTTGAAGGGTGCGGACGAGCACTCCAATGGCTCGAACTGCCTGCTTGAAAGCTGCAGGGGTGCGATAGATCCAGCTGCCGAAAACGTCATCAGCAAACAGAGTGGTGGATCCGAGCGGAAGCTGCTGTTGTGTGAGGGCCTGCTGGTAAAGACGGAAGAATCTGCCGGTGGCCAGAGCCCAGAGGAGGGGTGAGAGAGAGCAGCCTTGGCGAACGCCAGTACCTAAGAAGACTTTGGAGTTGTGTTCCGGCTTGCCTACCTTCAGGCAGGCTTGGCAGTGCAGGAACAAGACTGTTTGAATTTCACAGTCATCGAACATGGCCTCTCTCATTGCATCTTGGAGGAATGCATGGCTGAGGCTATCGAAGGCCTTCTTGATGTCGAGGCTGATAGAGATGCTACCAAGCATTTTGGGCTGCTGCTTTCCTTGGAAACGGCACGGAAGGGAGCTTGAGTGGTCGGACAAGAGTGATCGGACCTGATTCAAGTGCGCGCACACTGCCAAAAGAGCATCTCCTGTGGATCGGGATTGGAGGTAGGCCCACTGTGGTACATCAATTAGGTAAGCTGCAACCTTGCTTTGTAGGCGGGCTGCAAGCATGGCTGCTAGCAGTTTGTTCCCCGGGTGAAGGAGGGCAATGGGCCGCAGATTCTTGGGTTCCTTGACAATGGGACTTCCTATTGCTTATGCCTGTGTGCACAGCATGATAGGAGCGCAAGTTCCACTCAGAGGTGAAGGACCAATGCGTTTCTGTTAAAATACAGAGATGGACCGGAGATCCTTGCTGCTGGCAGTTCTCTAACCACGTTTCGATTTCCAACACGCCAGTTGAGGTTAATCCACCCGTGTTCCACGACACAATTCGACAGCGATTGGCAGTAGGTGGCCGATGAGGCTGTCGTGGAGTAGTGTGAGAGGTGCTATGGACAGATGCGTTCAGGGCTGTCGGTGTAGCCCCTAAGGTGCGTACTGTGTGATGACGTCCCCGGTAGGTGGTGGAACCCTGCAGCGTGGCGCGTCTTACTGCACGATGATAGGACCGTTTGCCAGTTCTGGTGAGGTGCTCATACTTCTGAAAAGAGTAGGGTGTTCCTGAGTGTAGGGTGTCTGGTTGTTCACGATGCTTTGCTTCAGTGTTGGAACTCGTGATGCGTGTTGCATGGGAAGCTCCAGCAGGTCTCGCGACTATTCCTGCAACCCTCGCGTCTGTGATTGCTGCTTGGGACAGTGAAATGCTTTGCAGGATCAGGGTCGGAAGCAGTAGATCACTCCGGGACTTGGGACCCGGACGGCTCATGTGGTATCTGTGTGTTTGGGGTGCATGCTTCTGTGGGAGTTTGTTCCGCTCTTTTAAAACTGGATTATCTGAAGGGCTGAAGCAACCCGCCTGATCCGAGAAGGTTCGATGTGAAGCCCATGGCCTTCGAGGTCTGGCTTTGAGGAGAAGCTGAATTAGATGGCCCGGGTGCCATCGTTGCCACAGGCTGTCGTTCAACAGAGTCCAGAGCGCGTCGCTAATGTGCAGGACGTGGCAACAACCCCTATGGGTGCGGTGATGAGCGGACCTAGCTTTCTCCAGAGTCTTTCGCTTCGGCTTACTTACTGGGGCGCGCCTGCTTCGACGGGGTTTGGCGTAGCTCCGGCTCCAGCAGAATGTCCCAGAGCCTGTTCCAGAGGAGGGATCACTACTGATGTAGGAGTGGCCCCCAGCGGGCAACACTAGACAGGGCCGGTGGGACTGCCAGACGGGTGCCGCTGGCCTAAGCCTGACGGTGCACTGATTGGCCACTATGACTGGCTCTGGGTTTGGCGGAGGAGAGACCTCCGGTCGATACTGAACAGGGGCACTAGTGGGGCGGTGGGCTTGCTTGACGCCCTGAGCTGTGCGACCATTCCCAGAAGGAATCCTGGGCGAGGTGGACATCGTCGGCCTGCATAGTGGCGGCTGTCCAGACAAGAGGGGAGAGGAAAATGGTCGGGGGAGTTCCAGGTGTCAAAAGGGTAGGCAGTAACAGACCTGGGAAATCAGATTCAACTGAGCATGCCGGCCATGCAAAGGCCCAGTCTTTTTGCTCGCAGCGACATTCTGCTTTCAAGGCATAGCACTGGACACATCGGAGACCCGCTTTGACCATCATTTTAGCGGCAACTCTGCGTAGGCGTGGCGGAGAGCTCTGCCTAGCCCTTGAAGAGGAGGCTTGAGGAGGAGGAGGGGCAGATGCTGGTGCTAGTGGAAGTAGATCCTCCAGGCAATAGTCTCCGGGTAACTCAAGAAGAGAGTGCGCTGCCTGAGCTGGTGCCGGTGGCTCTGTTGCCGGCAAGTCCAGAGGTGAGGCCTCTTCGTTGGTCGTCAGGTTAAGCGACTGCCCTGCCACCGTTGAAGACCTGGCACTGGAGGATGACCGGGGTCGGGTCGCAGGTGTGGAGCAAGGCTTGGCTTTGCACGGGCTTGTCTCTTGCGAGTTTCTATAGCCAAACTCCAGGGCCATGGTATCCGCTTCTCGCGCGGGTTCATGCAGCAGCATGCTAGCTCTCTCTGAGAGAGTTGGCCGAGTGAGGTCAGAGGGCCCACTGCACGTTGTCGGGATGATGTCACCCGACGAGTCGCCATCCGGGCAGCGGTTGTCCCGCCGGCTTGGAGCCTCGGAACCAATGCCAGAAGGTCGCCGACAG
Organism: Symbiodinium sp. clade A Y106; assembly: GCA_003297005.1. Classification (NCBI taxonomy): domain Eukaryota; class Dinophyceae; order Suessiales; family Symbiodiniaceae; genus Symbiodinium; species Symbiodinium sp. clade A. The sequence continues at coordinate 39,699 of BGNK01003656.1, read as the reverse complement.
GCGTGCCGGCGTTAAGAGGCCGGTATGGCTTGTCCTCTCCGGGTTCTGCCTGGGGGTCCAGGTCATCTCTATCCGCAGGATCCAGCGATTGATGGTCGAGAGCCTGGGAGTCCGGTGTGGCTTGGAGAAAGGCATCATCTGAGTCGGTGTCACCGGGGGCCGAGGCCATGGTGTGCCGGCTTTGCTGAAACAGTGCGGGAGGGCAGGCTACCGCTCGATTGATAAGGCTCTCAGGCATGGGAACGGCGCAGCAGACTGTTGAATGGTCATGACGTGGCAAGGGCACTGATCTGTACTCTAACAGCTGCAGTTGGCATATGATCTGTAACGGAGGCCTGGAAGGCATCGAACTTCTCCCTGGATAGCGCTCGCCCGAGGAGGTCCTGTTGGGGGATGAGGTTGAGGGCAGGTGTTGCGTTGAGAGGCTCGGTGCCCGCTCGACAGCAAGGCACACTGGCTGCAAGAGGCTATGAAGAGGGCTGAGGGTCCCGAGGGATAGGGGCGCAGAGACACTAGCACATGAAAGCAGAGTGCAAAACGGGCTCATGTATGCCGCCGCCTGACTGGAATGATTCTCGGGTGGAATGTCAGACTCTACAGCTGCCTCTGCAGATGCTACTGTAGCCTGCGTCAGCGGCTCAACCTCAAGATTGGTCGTTGATAGACCGGACGACTGTGGCTCAGAGGAGGAGGCAGGCGGGCACGATGCACTGGCGACCGGCACTTCATAGACCTCTGGACTGGAGCTGGAGGGCGATGGCGGAGCGGCTTTCTTGGAACCTCCGGAGCGACGGGTTGCCCTTCTAGTAGCTGGCGATGGAGGGGCAGGCTCCAGCGGCGGCTTGCTCAAGGCCTGCTTCACCCACAGCGGCATGTGCGTCAGGGGGACGTCTCCATCGTCGGTCTGCAGGTACCAGAGGGTGGTCTGGGCGTCGAGAGGATGTGGTCCCGCCCTCAGCTTTCCGATGGTGGTAAAACACCGAAGCTCGCCGCCCTCCAGACGAGTGCACCAACTCTGGTGCAGCTTGCGAGGCGCTCGTTGCAGCGGGAGGCTTCTCTTCTGCCCCTTCTTCTGCAACTGTCTGGGAGAGCTGTGGTGGCCGCTCTGGTGCAGCATGATCGGCTGCCCCGGGAATCGACGGCGTAGAGGTCGCTCGTCCTTCATGCGCCTGATCTTCAGCTTGTGCCGGAGCGGGGGGCTTTGATCTTGTCTTGGCAGCCGTAGTGCGCTGGATTAGCTGCCAAGCCGAGCGGCCCACAAAATTGCTCGGCTTGAAGGGCTTCGAGGAGGCCTGTCGCCGCTGCTGAAGCATCCGGCCCACGGAACCTCGGATTTGGCGAGGGGGAACATCTTCGGCAGGAGGCTCTACCGGCGCTGCGAGCACCTGAGAAACCCTCCTGGGCTTCCAAAGTCGCGGTTTGGGCATGGCTTTCACTCGAACTTGTGGAGGTTCACTTGGAGTGAGGAGCGTTCGGCCATCAGGTTGTGGGTGGCCAACGTCGGGCGCTGCTGATCCATCCAGTTCACCTGGGACATCACTCACAACCTCAACCTCCTGGTCTGGCACGACCGGAGGTGTGCTAGGAGCTGGCACAGTGTTCTCCTCAGCAGGCAGGACATGATCGTCTTCCACAAGGACGTCCTCGGTTTCTTCGGTAGGAGTGCGAGGCTCAGGCACGCCTCGCTCCACTGCATTGAGCGATCTGCACGGGCGAGACGGAGGCTCAGGTGGAGGCCAAGAGGATGCAGGAGGGGTGCTATACACTGTGATCGGCCGGGATGTAGCCGGTGTCCTGGGCCTTGTGGTCCAGCTGCCTGCTCCCCCCTTTCCCGCGGCTTTGGCCAGCTGACGGGACCTTTTATCTGGCCTGCGAGCTTCTCTGGCGTAATCTCTTGCCGTTTTCAGCCGCTTGGGCGGGGGCTCTGCTGTCGCAGTGTCAGCCTGGTCATCAGCCATCTTTCTGAGGGGCCGCCAGCAGGGCTGCAAATTGATCTGAAACACGGTTTGAGCAGAACACACCAGGCAGTAGAAGGTTGCTTGCTCCGTGCAGGCATGGCAATGAGATGGCCGAAAGGTCCCATCCCTGGCAAACTGTGGTCCTGCGGCCCGAAAATTGTTGAGCAGCTTGACGTGCCACCAGGCCTGAGAGGAAGGAGACTGGGACATGTGGGTGAGCGGAGGGGAACCTCCTGCTTGCAAAAGTGTACCACAACGGAACCAGTGACACAGAAGGGTGGTTACGAAAACTCCTGTGCTGTCTGAGGCCCAGGCGGGTAGAGCTTGCATCTCGCAGGGCGGTGAAACCGTCAAATGGCTAGATGGGAGAGTACCCCTCTGCGGACAGCCGGTGTTTCCCAACCAAAGACAAACCATAAGCAGTACTGCACAGAAGAACCTGCATGAGGGCCATCGTAGTGTCCAGATGTGCCTGAAAGAGCTGATAGTCTGGCGTCGGTTAGTCCATTTCATCCAGTCCGCCCTGAACTGTGCACTGATACCAGGTAGCCTGCATGGCTGCTGCAAAGTCTGGGAAAACCAGGGATGTCGCTCTGTAGAAATCATACCGGTCATCCAGCGTAAGCAGGGGAAAGATGTCGAACCAGATTTCAAAAGCAGAGTAGGTTTGCCAGGATTCCAGATACAACGCATATAGGTCCAGTCTGGCACTGTAAGGAAGAACTCTCCAGCGTTTAAGCATGTGTTCCAAGGCCAGTAATAACACACTGCGATGCAAAGCAATATCAGCGGGGCAGAAGTTAAACGGCTGCTTGTTGGGCCCTCGACGACCATGAGCCCTTGATCCCATTGCATCCCCTGAATTGAACGGGTCACAGGAGGGGAACCCGAAAGCAGGGAGAAGAGGCAATCCCCAACCACCTAAGAAAAGCGGATCCCAGGGGGCACCCAGGTGATACGAGCCGAGACGCTTAGTAGTAGTAGTAGTAGTAGAGGAGGAGGAGGAGTAGGAGTAGGAGTAGGAGTAGACGCAGAAGTAGAAGGAGCAGGAGTAGGAGGCATGCTGTGCTCATGGACGGTAGGTAACCGCAACTGCACGGGCTTTCTGAACCCGCCTCCACACATCTTCGCCCATGCTCTGCCGATACGTCGCTTCGCATCTCCTTCCAGGTTGTAGGCTACGCCGGCCAAAAACAGCTTTGACAGTATGTTCTTCTGACATCATAAAACCTAGTGGCGTGACTATACAAAATGGAGCTCCTAATTTCATCCCAGCATACACAGAAGCCTTCATCAACTCAACGATTCGAAACACCACCGCGAGACAAGTCGAATCGCGTTCGAAACCGTGGATAACAAACTACCGAAAGCGAGGCAGCTTCACAACCACAATAACGCTAACGCTCCCGCAATGCCACCAGTGTTCGCTGCCACGGGAACCGCCTGGGATCTGCGACTACCTTCGTCGCAAGCGTGAAGCAGAAAAAGAAAAAAGCCACTTGTGTCCGCAGCAACATCCCCCATCCCCAAATATCGCCACGCCTCTTCTGCCTCGACCAGGCCCAGATCCGTCAGCGCCTCGCAAAGAGATCTCGCGTCTGCTGCCAGATGCGACGTTGCAACTGACATATCCACGGCAATGCCAGGATGGCTCAAGCCACGTCTTGGACGGGTTCGGGGGCTCACATCACCGAAAAAGCTGAACTTCCAGTAACCTCCCCGGCATTAAAGAAGTAACATGAAATTACACTGCAGGAAGTGATTGATCTTCAGCTAGTGTTGTGTGCCGTGCTTGTCAGGCAGCAGGGTTGTGGAAACCTGGACCTAGGCCCTGGACGTTTGAGGTTCTACAGTCCTGCGGAGCCCCTGGGGTCTCCCCGGCTCCAATTCGCCTCGATGAACCTGGACACGGATGCTTCCTTCAGGGGCAGTGCTAAAACGTGTCCTCTCCTGAGATTTGTCGCTCCTGAACATCTAAACCAGCGACATTCAGCGAGCGCAGGAAGTCCGAAGCTGTCAGCTTCCTGGGGCCAACAGGCCATGCCTTCAGAACCACGGGGCCAAATTGCGAAATCTTCAGATGAACGATGAGCTGAGCTTATCGGCCTTGGCCGCAACATTCATCCTCTTCAGGCTAAGAAGCAGCTGAGCCACCGCCGCCTGCAGCTCCATGCAGACACAGCAATGTCACGTTGGAGGCAGGAAGCAGGAAGTGACCTCTGATGCGAAAGACACATCTCGCGGCATGTAGATGATCCCCTGTCATGCATGGCGGAAATTTTCAGCGGCGACTCGAAAATGCTACCAAGCTACAAGACCGCTCGTGCATGCGAGCAAGCACACCGTAGCAAGTACTGCTCCGTGACAAGCTGGCGTGCATGTGAACAGCATCCCCATCAAGCTCAGGCTGCACTGACTCTTCTCCAGGTGTATGATCGTCACTTTCGTGGCGCGCGATACGAGACACGTGGACCAGCCAGGATGCAACTCTGCGCAAGCTGTTCTCATAAAGACTCAATGACGTTCCATCATTGCATATAGAGCTGCTGGTTGCAAAACTTGGACCTCCGAAACCCTACGCGATCTACCAACAGGCACGGATTCATGTAGACTTTTGTCCAAAGTGTCGAATATGTTCGTTACTTTGCTCATCTTTGCTCTGTTGAACTTGCTTCCGAATCTTCGAGACTGCTGGCTTCTCGGCTCGGGCCGGCCTGGCGAAGCCAAACTGCTCGTCGATATCAAAGTCGGAAGTGTGGATTCCACTGCTACAAGGAGACGTGTCCTAAAGACCTTGAAGATGAGACAAGGCTGGAAGAACAGAGTTATTCCGGCCTTGGCTACCACAAAGTAAACCTATTAAGCAAAATCGAACCTCGTACGACTCAATTCTGAGATTCATACGTAAACACTGCTGCCGGAGAGCTGCCAGGTTTGGATTCGAGCCCGGAGAGTTTGCTTCAGCAGAAACAATCGGGGACAGTGTAAGTGGACGACATAGGAAAAGACACAAACGAACTCCTCGACGAAGGCTTTGGAAGTGGAAGGTTTGGCCCTCAATCTGCCTTCAGGGTTAGAAAGGAACGCGAGGCAAAGCCAAGGAGCCCCAGTCAGTGATGACTTGAGACTTGATCGTTGTGGTTGATTGCGATTGTCGACGTTGGACCCCGAAAGATTGGACAAAGAAAGTCCCAAGTCCCAGCAAATCCTCGGCTGGGCTGGCAACACCGACAAGTTTGCTTGGAAGCCCTAAGCAAGTTCGTTGGTTCACCAGAAAATTCACCGGGGAAATAAGCCGATCTCTCCCGGAAGCTGCATGGGATGATCGAAACGAAAACAGCAAAGACTGCCTCACACGCAATCTATGCAAGGAGTTGGCCATAAGGGTGGTGTAGAAGTTGTCCTGCTTCGGGCGCCCATTGTGTTGATTCTTGAAACTGAAGCTGAAGATAGCTGAAGCATGTTCGTTGGTATTCATGGCAAGACGTTGAAATTTTCGCCAACTGTTTCCATGCCTGCCTGTGCCGCTTTGTATTTGCATGCACAGGCACTGCGCAGATTTCTCCTGCTTCCTCGTGTCACTGTCAGTATTCAGCATGGCGGCCTTTCTAACTGGCGGCCCTTAACCTCTCTCAGCACGACAGGCTCTGAAACAAAAGACCAAGCAAAGCGTTAAAGCCAAGNCCTGCTTCCTCGTGTCACTGTCAGTATTCAGCATGGCGGCCTTTCTAACTGGCGGCCCTTAACCTCTCTCAGCACGACAGGCTCTGAAACAAAAGACCAAGCAAAGCGTTAAAGCCAAGCGGGGCAGACAGTTGCTGGAAAATCGCTTCGAGGATGACCCACAAGCTTGGAATTCCTGTGTTGTCGAACTGACAAACTGTGACTACTTCGCCTCTGGTGGCCTGATGAAGCTGGTTGGAGAGACCACCGAAAGAAAAGCCACCACCTGGCAAGGCGCGTCTCCAAAGGCCCGATTCCTGTGCCCCGGTTTCATTCTCAAGGCAAAACGCACCTGGCCCAACTGCCTCCATGAATCAAGGTGAACGTTCAACAAAGTTGACCTCATCTGATCAACACATTGCCTGCACAAACGCCCCCACCCACACTCGTACACTCTCACTCCCACACACACACAGCACACGCAACACACACACACACACGTAAACCATTCGATCCTGAAGCATGTTCCTGAACATCTCAGAACTCCCACATTCCCGAACCAAGACGCCGAAGGGGCATACTCACTTGCATGCACTCATGGCATCACTAAGACAATCAAGATCAATAACCGCTAGCCGCGATGATGCAACAGCGTGCAACTACAATGTAGAAAAGAGCACACTACGGACGACACGCGATGTCACCAGCATGTCCAGCTACATCGGTCCTGCAAAAGGGGCGACGACGGAACCCCGGAGTAACAGCACTGACGAGGTAGGGGCCCATCAGTATGATCGTTAATATATCGTTAATTGGCTGCCATAGAGACCAGGGCCCAGACCGCATGTGGACGCCGCAAGGACGGCACCTTGCCCTTATTGTCAAGCCAGTGTCACGGCGCAGTTCGAGGGACCGGGCATCAGGAAGCGGCGTTCATGGCAGGCCCGTAAACACGCTGATACTGGTTGCTGTGCGTGTTGCCGGTTTTTTGAACTCGTTGGCTACGGGCTGTCACCATTGGTGGAGGTCATCGGAATCCTCAGCCGTGAGGATGGCAAGACAGGGCTAAGGAGGCGCTTCGGCCTGTTTTGCCACGACTGAGCATAGAAGACGACGGGGAGTGTCGCCCGGGTTTGAAGAACGTGCCGTGCCATACGAGGTGGCCAGAGCGAGCCTCGCCGGGCGCCTCACTGAGACCGTGAGGGTTGGCGTCCCAAGATACAACAGGTGTATCCGCTTGGCAGTCGCCTTCGTCAGTGTTGTCCGTGCTGACGATGCAGATGCGGAGAGTGCTGCGGATCAATCCCAGCCGAACCATCCTTTGCTGAGTCCCGCACCTGCTGCCAGCATGGCGAGATCTGGAATGGTAGTGGAGATCCGGGTACCAACTCTCTCCGTGGTCAGCTCGCTTGCGCCGGGTCATCGGGACGTCCCGTCTTGTGATCGGACCCTTCGCCATGGCTATCCTCGACCTCAGGGGAGGGTGTCCTGGGGGCCGGTATCAGAACAACAAGTTCAAAGTCACTGCTGGAGTCGTTGTCATCCTCGGCGTCATGCCTGTCGGGGGCCCGTGCCTCATCCAAGCAGGCTGCATGTCTGTTGCAGCGTGAGTCAATCTTGGCCGCGAGTGAGTGAGTGAGTGAGCGTGCGAGCGAGTGGACCAGCAAAAGATGTTCGTGGCAAAGACAACGGGTGGCAAACGTCAAGCACTAAAGAAAGAGACGTCGGCCGGCAAACCGAAAAAAACCCAACTTTGGTTGGCAAACCTCAAACCTTAAACGACGATCGCCGGCGGCGAACCCCAAACCCTAAAGTTAAATGACCAAAAAGTTGGTTGACAAACCCTGAAATCTAGACGGCGGCTGGTTGGCAAACCGTAGACGTTGTTGGCAAACGCCACACCCCAAAAATCGTTGCCACAGCCCCGAACAATCCCGAACAGATGTTGATTGGCCAATCCAAAAGGTTACAAGGACATGTTGGTCGGCGAATCCCAAAACCCGAAAACGAGATTGCGAGTGGCAAACCCGAAACCCTAAAAGAAAACACCTCTGGCAACCAAACCCGGCGACGTTGGTTTGGCAAAGCCCAAGCAAAACCCTACAAAACAATGGTGGGTGGCAAACCCGAAACCCCAAAACAAGCAGGAATTGGCTNCCTCTGGCAACCAAACCCGGCGACGTTGGTTTGGCAAAGCCCAAGCAAAACCCTACAAAACAATGGTGGGTGGCAAACCCGAAACCCCAAAACAAGCAGGAATTGGCTGGCAAACCCTAAAATCTAAACGGAGATGCTGGTTGGCAAACCCCAAAAGCACAAAACAGTATACTGCCTGTCAACCCTATACGGAGATGCCGGCTGGCAAACAAAGCCCGAACTTCAAAGGGCGATGTTGCTTCGCAAACCCCAAACCTCGATGGCAAATCCGAAACGTTAAAGACAAAACCTGAATTCAAAAGATGTTGATTGGCCATGACAACGCCCTTCAAACCCAAAAATGGTGGCTCGCAAACCCAAAACCCTTAAAGAAGAGGTTGGTCGGAGATTCCGGCGAAGCATAAACTCTAAACGAAGAGCGCGGGTGGCGAACCCCAAACCTTACAGGGAGATGTGGGCACGCAAGAAGTCCCCAAACCCTAACGAAGAACATGTGGTTGGTAAACCGTAAATTTCGTCGGCAAGCCCCAAAACTCAAAAAATGGTTGCCACCACCCGCACACTAACATGATTGGTTCGCAAACCCGAAAGCTTTCAAGGACATGTTGGTCGGCGAACCCCAAAACCCGAAAGCTGTGAGTGGCAAACCCGAAACCCCAAAAGAAAACACCTCTGGCAACCAAACCCGGCGACGTTGGTTTGGCAAAGCCCAAGCAAAACCCTACAAAACAATGGTGGGTGGCAAACCCGAAACCCCAAAACAAGCAGGAATTGGCTNCCTCTGGCAACCAAACCCGGCGACGTTGGTTTGGCAAAGCCCAAGCAAAACCCTACAAAACAATGGTGGGTGGCAAACCCGAAACCCCAAAACAAGCAGGAATTGGCTGGCAAACCCTAGATTGCAAACCCCAAACCTCAACAGACGATTGCGGGTAGCAAAGCCGAAACCTTAAGGACAATTCCCAGCATGCAAAAACCCATGCCCACACCCCTCAAAGAAGATAATGGCTGCCAAACCCCAAACCTCAACAGACGATTGCGGGTAGCACCCGAAACCTTAAGGTCAATTCCCAGCATGCAAAAGGCCATGCCCACACCCCTCAAAGAAGATAACCGCTGCCAAACCCCAAACCTCAACAGACGATTGCAGGTAGCAAACCCGAAACCTTAAGGACAATTCCCAGCATGCAAAAGGCCATGCCCACACCCCTGAAAGAAGATAATGGCTGCCAAACCCAAAACCTCAACAGACGATTGCGGGTAGCAAACCCGAAACCTTAAGGACAAATCCCAGCATGCAAAAGGCCATGCCCACACCCCTCAAAGAAGATAATGGCTGCCAAACCCCAAACCTCAACAGACGATTGCGGGTAGCAAACCCGAAACCTTAAGGACAATTCCCAGCATNACCCCAAACCTCAACAGACGATTGGGGGGGGGTAGCAAACCCGAAACCTTAAGGACAATTCCCAGCATGCAAAAGGCCATGCCCACACCCCTCAAAGAAGATAATGGCTGCTAAACCCCAAACCTCAACAGACGATTGCGGGTAGCAAGCCCGAAACCTTAAGGACAATTCCCAGCATGCAAAAGGCCATGCCCACACCCCTCAAAGAAGATACTGGCTGCCAAACCCCAAACCTCAACAGACGATTGCGGGTAGCAAACCCGAAACCTCAAGGACAATTCCCATGCAACAGGCCATGCCCACACCCCTCAAAGAAGATACTGGCTGCCAAGCCCCAAGCCTCAACAGACGATTGCGGGTAGCAAACCCGAAACCTTAAGGACAATTCCCAGCATGCAAAAGGCCATGCCCACACCCCTCAAAGAAGATAATGGCTGCCAAACCCCAAACCTCAACAG
>BGNK01003656.1:8997-29988 GCA_003297005.1 Symbiodinium sp. clade A Y106 | reverse complement strand
CCGAAACCTTAAGGACAATTCCCAGCATGCAAAAGGCCATGCCCACACCCCTCAAAGAAGATAATGGCTGCTAAACCCCAAACCTCAACAGACGATTGCGGGTAGCAAACCCGAAACCTTAAGGACAATTCCCAGCACGCAAAAGGCCATGCCCACACCCCTCAAAGAAGATACCGGCTGCCAAACCCCAAACCTCAACAGACGATTGCGGGTAGCAAGCCCGAAACTTTAAGGACAATTCCCAGCACGCAAAAGGCCATGCCCACACCCCTCATAGAAGATAATGGCTGCCAAACCCCAAACCTCAACAGACGATTGCGCGTGGCAAACCCGAAACCTTAAGGACAATTCCCAGCACGCAAAAGGCCATGCCCACACCCCTCAAAGAAGATACTGGCTGCCAAGCCCCAAACCTCAACAGACGATTGCGGGTAGCAAACCCGAAACCTTAAGGACAATTCCCAGCACGCAAAAGGCCATGCCCACACCCCTCAAAGAAGATAATGGCTGCCAAACCCCAAACCTCAACAGACGATTGCGGGTAGCAAACCCGAAACCTTAAGGACAATTCCCAGCATGCAAAAGGCCATGCCCACCCCTCAAAGAAGATAATGGCTGCCAAACCCCAAACCTCAACAGACGATTGCGGGTAGCAAACCATGCTCACACCCCTCAAAAGAAGATAATGGCTGCCAAACCCCAAACCCTAAAACCGATGGCTCGCGAATCCGGAGCCTTTACTCGGCGACTCCGACGGACCGCAACCCTAAACACTTTGGTTCGCAGATCTAGAGCCAACTCATGTTGGTCGGGCAAACCGTAAACGTAGATGGCAAACCCCAAAACCCCAAAAATGGTTGCCACAACCCCCGAACCCAAACCCGAAAACGAAATCGTGAGTGGCAAACCCTAAACCCTAAAACCTAAAAGAAAACACCAATGTCAGCCAAACCTTGAACTAGAAATAGCGATGTTGGTTTGTTTTGGCGAACCCCAAACCAGACCCTACAAGAGTATCGTAGGTGGCATTCTCCAAACCCAAAAAAAGAATTGGTTGGCAAACCTTCAAGTCTAAACGGAGATGAAGCCTAGACGGAGATGTTGATTGGTAAAACCCAACCTGACAAGGAGATGTTCATTCGCATACCCCAAACCTCAACAGACGATTGTGCGTGGCAAACCCGAACCCTTAAAGACAAAATCTGGACTTCAACCGATGTTGATTGGACATGACCACAACCCTCCAAAAAATAGGAAGCCAAGCCCCAAACCCCCAAAAGGGACGATGTTGGGCGGCGAACCCGGCGAACCCCAAACCCTAAAGGTGGCGAAGCGCACATCCAAAAAACAATTACTTTCAAAACTCTGAACCTGAACCTTACAAAACAACAATGGTCAGATCCCAAACCTTCACAGAAAATGGTGATGGAAACCCCCGACCCCAAACCATAGAACAAGAGGACAGTGTGTGGCAAGCCTCAAACGTTCAAAGCAGCCGAGAGGAACATCGCAGGTGGCAAATCCCAAAACAAGAAGATGTTGTGTTGCTTGGCATGTCCCAAATACCTACAGTAGCAGGAGTGGCAGGAACCAGATCCGGCGTTGTTTTGTGAATCGGTCCTTGGAGCTGTCCGAACCTGTTGCTTGACTCGGCTTGGTGTGTTGCTCAACCGGGCGGCCTGGTTTCTCCGAAAATATTTCGTGAATACGGGGCACTGTTTTCAAAATCCCCCATCCCCTGGGAGGAGCGAGTCACTGACACACATCAAAAAAATCGTAAACAAGAAGCCTGTTCTCGGTCACACGCAACCATGTGTCCAAGGGATGTAATAATAAATTTGCTGGCTCAACGCGAAAGAGGCCGAAGAATGACGCATCTTCAGGTGCAGCCGAAGCGAAACAGAACTCACGAAACAGCACCCGTGTGAAAATTACTGGTGCCAGCGTGTCCAGCGACGTCACAAGATCCAAGACAGATAAATGTATCCCGCGTTGCAGCCGCTTAAGTGTTGCCGGATGGCAAAAACAATCATCAACGTTGATCGAACATCCGCTGTAGGAGGAGATGTTCAAAACTTTCGACGCGATCGGAATGGATCAATCTTTAAGTCCGGCATATTTTGCACCACGCACTTAACGAGATGGGCCATTAATGGACAAGCTGAACACAATGGCCATGATGTTTTAACCCAACTACCCACAGCCAATATGAGCATTCGTGCACAGCATGAACTGTGGTCGGTGAAGGGATTAGCGGTCCCGAAGCAAAAAAAAAACATAGCCATAGCAACATACTCCAGCGCCAGTGTACGCCCCAGTGCTTAGTGTTTATGAGATGGCATGTGCCTACAGGGAAACACACCGGCTGCTAAGTCATAGCTCAAAGCATCGCAACGGCCAAATTTCTAAACAACTTGGCGTGATACATGGTGTGCTCAGTTTCGGCTTCCGCGAGATTCAAGTTTCTTGCAGCGGGTAAGGATACGGACGATCGGAGTGACGGCACTTCACTACAAGCCGCCGACAGGCCGGCTAGCAAGTGTGCGCATAAGTCGCGGACCCATCAATACCACTTACTTTGGCCTCACTACTCCTATTCGTAGCAAGCTCCGGCATTACCAAGCCTTCGAAGAGGTGCACACTCTGTGGCAGGATCTTGCAGGCACTCACAGCGTCACTGATAGAATCAGTAGCCGAATGTCACCGTGATGGAACAAGGCACAATCAGAACCTGGTCACACCAAGGAAGATAACGATGTCACAAACATCTATAAGCCGCTCCGTCGGTTCAGCATCCCAGACCGATACTAGAGCCTCCCCATTGGGCAATCATTCCGACAAGAGAACTGCCACTCTGCTTCACATAAACAAGTGGAACACAGACCGAGGTCACTAGTCACTAGTTTAGCAAGTCTACGGTCCAGTTTCACACGCACATGCACACAGTCAAAAGCAAACACAGGCAAGCATCTCCTAGTGGCACGCGACACAGCATGCAATAGGCTGAGCATCGAGCGCGAAAGTTCCTCCAGAAGAAGCCCCGACAAAGATGAGGTCCAGCGGAATGGTTGTCTTGGATTGAAAAATACGACGAGCTCCATTCAGAATCGCTGCAGCGACGTCCTCGAAGTCACTGCCGTCTGAGTTGGGCCAGCAAAAGCTTCCGTCATGCACCGGATTCGTGAAAGCCAAAATAGCCGCGCTTCGCGCCAAGACGGCTCGAAGAAAGATCACTTCTTCAGGTTTTTGGAACCATTCGCTTCCTCCGTTGTTGCACCCATGAAAAAGGACGAACACGGTGTTTGCTGAAGCCGGCCAGTTTGAAAAGGCTTGTAATCCCGCAATCTCATGCATGTCAGCGTAAACAGGCCACTCCTTCGCGCAGCAGCGCCAGAGAAGTGCGACTATCCAGACGAGTGACATTTCAAGCCCTTGCCAAGCCACGTCCCCAGTGTTCGCCTTTCAAGGACAGGCTCTACAACCTGCCATCAGATTTCACAGCGTGGCCTGCCAAGGAGGGCTTGAGCCAGAAACCCAGAGACACCACTGCAGCTGGTCAACAGTTGGCCACAGCGTCGAGAATTGTGCCTCAAGTGCCTCCTTTTCCGCTTCCAATTCTTTTCGACGCTTCTCAGCCTTGCTCTCAAGCATCTTGACTGACAGACATAAAAGCTCAATGAAAGCACCGGTGCCTCCACCCGCCTCCTTTTCACAGCTGCCTGACAAAGCGAAAACGTTGTAGTCTGCTGCAAAGGTGCTGCATCCTGTGAGACCTCTTCCCTTGCCACTCCGACTGCTTGTCGGACTCGAGCAAGGTTCTGCTTTTCGACACCTGCAAGTTTCATGAACATTACGGTTGGCTTGTCTACATCCGGGTGAGCCTTTTTTGTCATCTCCACAGCCGACAAGCCTTAAACTCTCACCGCTGCAGTTTCGAATTGAACATTCCTTCTGAGGCTGAAGCCAATGCCTGCCCCACAGAGACAGAGAGAGAGAGAGAGAGGTAAACAAATAACGACAACAGACGACACCCAGCCCCAACTGCTATTTGGGAGACCCCCCCTCGTGTAATACATTAATCCCTGGGGACACCGTTCCTCAGCGTAGGGGTTCGGGACGGTCTAGTTTTGGTAAGGTTGCTCAAGTTTCCGAAGTTGGCAGTGGTGGTAGTGGTTATGTTATACATGCCCTGCCCCGTGTCGACATTGAAGTTAAGATGACTGCATTTGGGAGAACCAGCAGCAGTAGTAGGAGGAGGAGATGGCAGCAGCAGAAGTAGGAGGAGGTGGAACCCTGCCAGTTGTCCTGGTTCGAGACTTACCTGTAGATTCCACTCTATGGAGTGCCGCATACCCCGGAGATGCCTCGGCCCACGGAACTGTATTGCGGGGGTGGTTCCCACGATACATTCAGACTTTGTCTGCCACGGCCAGGAGCACATCCCATGGTTAGGAGTATGACTCACTGTGCTGGAGGTCTTTGCTGAGAGGAGGAGGACGACTGCAGAGACAACATTAAACAGTGCATGTAACCAATCATCTCAATCCTACACTTAGTCTACCATGCATCCACAAATCGATTGCTTCATTTCCCAAAACTGTTCCTGCATTCAATTTACCAAAATTTTTCTCGTGTCGTTCACACAAGAGCATATCCGAATGCACATATCAGCCGATATCCGCTAAGATCGACCCCCTCTGCAACACATTTCTGGAGGCTGGGGTATTGTATTGTTGCGAAGGCTAAAAACCGGGCTTCTACCTACGGGCGCTACCCTGGGCTCAAGGGGCAACGCACCTTTTCTCGAAGCCACGAAAGGGCTGTCACGCGCAGTGGTCTGTACAAACAAACTACAAGGGGTAGCCTATGGCACAAGCCCTTGGGTGTTGGGATTAGGGAAATACTCGGGATTTCTCGCACCCCCCTCCAATGCCAAGGGGTTGGCGGAGTTCCCCGCCCACGGCTCAGCCATCACGTACGAAGTGATGCTGACGGCAGTGTTGGCAGATAGGGATCTGCCGGGCCCACCCGTGGATTTCACCACAGGTTGGGGCATACGTGTGGCGTGTAGTTGCCCCCTACCACGAGGAAGTACGCACTGTCCTCGGGCCTCGTTCCTATGATCATTCCGCCCCAGCAATTCAGGCAGAGGTTTTCGGTGATGATGTCCCTCGGTCGTACCGAGGCTAACCCCACACAGTTCCTGTAAAGATGAACCGTGCGTCGCGTGGGGGCGTAGTACATTTCACCGAAGTTGTGCTGCGGCACTGGGTGTGGGCGCGGTCCTGGCTTCTGTCTACGGCGCCTCGCCCGGAGTATCCCCACATTGAAGTTCTACGAGGGCGGTGCGGCCGCGCCCTGCGCAGGCTGTGCTGCGGCGGCGGCGCCCGCATCCCCATGGGGAGGTTCCGGCTCGGGAGCTGTAGCCGTCCGGCCCTTCGGTCGCGGCCGACTCAACTGTAGGAGCTAGTAACGCCACAGGCTGCGAGATCATGGGCGGAGGCTCCCGCAACACCCTGCCCTGTCGAAGTGCCCATGGCACACCGGCGGCAGCACCCATCAAGGTGCGGTTGGCTTGTGAGTCGCCTGGCAAGCGTCGAACAAACCTTACTGAGAGCGCTCCGCTCTCGGTCAGCACAATATTCGAATTATCCCTGTCGAGCTTGCCGACCCACAGCCCTTTGACCCAGCGCATCTGCGACTTTGTTCCTGGCTTCGGTAACCGTCTCCCCAAACCGGCATATACTGGAATAATATTCCACGCCGTTGACGATCTTATACGGCATACATCCCGATGCCTCCCATCGTCTCCTGCAGGCCGCGAAAAAACCGGGCTCGCCCTCATAGTCGGTGGCATGTAAAAAGGCCAGGACTCCCCCACCGCAGGTGCCCTGGACGACTTCAGCTACTTGGCATCATCTGCCCCAGCATCCTTTCAGGTTTTGCCGGGGCCACGTCCTCTTCCGCCCTTGCCACCCTTTTCTTCGCGCAGCTTTCCCCGCTCTTTTAGGATCTGCCCTTCCTGATGGAGCTTCTCAGCCACGTGTTTGGTAAGGGTCTGTGTGACGATAGCCCCTCCCGGCCGACGCCCGACTTGTAGGAAATGGTCAGCGGCCTCGTACGTCGGGGCCGCAGGCGAGTATGCATGCGCCTCGGCTATCAATTGACGTCGTCTCACTATCAACTCGAAACTGGCCAAATTCGCGATATTCAGACCATCAAATTTCAACGCAAGATCCAGGACTCTAGCTAGGACATCATCCTCCCAAATGGCACGGTCTCCACTCGGTATACCACTCTGGGTGACCCACTGGCATCGTCACCGCACTGTCACCCCGCCGCAGCTGACGATCCAAAGTGTGGGTGCTCGCCGGGCCTGCGGGAGACCCTTAGTGCCGCCCCGGGGGTCCACACCCCTTAAAGGAGGGGAATCGGCAGAAGGCTGCGACGGGCCCCGGGGCCTAAACCCTAGATAAACCCTAAACCTAACCCCTGAACCCTAAACCCCTAAACCCCTGAAGCCCTATGCCCAAGCCCTGTATCATCACCGCAGAGTCCTCAGTGTCTCCCGCAGGGATTATGTCGAGATTTCGAGGGGGCCTCTGAACCTTTCACCGCGGGAAAAGCCAAAGAAGTTTCACTGCACAAGGCGGCTGAGGCTTCTGCAAGGGTTCGAGGTTTAGGGTTTGGGGTTTTGGGTTTAGGGTTTTGGGTTTTGCGTTTGAGGGTGTTGCTTCATGGGTCTCACGCTCGCGCAAGGTTGCTGTAGAGGTCGATGAACATTTTTGGTGCTTCTGGGTGATTTGGAGGGCTCGTTCCGATATTCAGAATCCTGTAGTAGAGCTACCCTACAGTAACTCAGCACAAAACTCTTCCCTCCAGCCTGGAGCCTGGCTGGAGTCCTAGACCCTCCCTGCAGGAGCACCCTGTAATTTTTTTGATGTTTTTCATGTTTTTGTTTTTTGGATTTTTTTTTCGAAAAAGAAATTGATTTTTGTTGAATTTTTCGAAAAGCCGAAAAAAACAAAAAAAATCAAAAATACACAAAAAAATCCGGGACCCTGGGTCTCCGCGCGAGGGGAGGGTTTCTGGCCGTTGGAAGCCCTCCTCTCCCTGATCCTGAGTGCCTGCAACCTGGAGATCCTGGAGCCCTGGACCCTCCGTGCGGGAGCACCCTGGATTTTTTTGATTGTTTTTGGCTTCTTCCGTAGTTGTTTAATTCAAGACCGACCGGGTCTATTTGGAAGATGTCTTGTTCTAATCATAACTAAAATTAAATACTTATTCCCCTTATTAAAGACATAATAAGGAGCTTCCAAATAGACCCGGTTTTGCTCACACATCCCCCCCCTACATTTATTGGGGCTGGGTCTCGACAGACACACAGACTTTAAATACACGGGTCGGCTTCTGGGGCAGGCGAAGTTCGGATGTAGGTCCGCCCCCACGCAAAGCGCCGGCCCCAGACACGTCGGTTGTTTGGGAAAAAGCTCGCACAAAACATTAGCAAACCGCAAACTCAGACTAGGAGCTTGTCGATGACGCTTTGCGGAACCTGAAAGGAATATTCCCCTTGCGCATAGGCAGCGATCTCCTGCCAGGTTTCTTGCAAGCATGGGCCTTCACAGCTTGAAGGAGCACCTGTGCGTTCAGCATGCCATCATTGTCCACATCATACTTCCGAAACAACTCCTGCCAGCAACGGGCCGGGTCGAATCTACAACAACATTATTGCAGCGTCCAGGGCGAACCTCCCTCTTCTCCATGTATTTCAATGCCTGGCAACAGACGTGAAAATTCTATCACTTTCAACAGATTCGTGACAATTCTTGACCGTGTCCCACCTTCTCTTTTCGATGCGCGCCGTCGATCTTGGCCTCTGTGCACGACGAGAGTTCTCACCCTCTACTCACGTGAGCAGAGGGCAGACTGGGATGACACTATGGACCAGCTGCGACATCGACGGGGACACTGGCCAGAATGCAGCTGCCGCCTCCCACCGAAAACGTTCTGGCGGCGTATGGGAACGGTTCTGAACCCACAGTGCCAGCGGGCTGCCACCGTCCGAGTCTCACAATGGTGAGACTGGAGAAAAGCTTTAGGGCGCTTTAGGGCTCTACCGACGATGCAGTTCCTCAAGGTAGTTATACACGACGCAATTGACGTCAGCCCAGCTTAAGCATCGACCTTTCGGTCGACGTGCATTCGTCCGCATGGCGATCCGCCGCAAGCTGGTGCTCCGTGTTGCATTCGTTGTCCATGCACAGCACAAGGCCGCTAACCACAACATCACAACACCGGTGTGGGAGGCTGGGACTGATCGCGGCAACGGCCTGCATGACCACACGCCGAAGAGGGTGTCCACAGATGTGCCTGGCTGCCTTGGCGATCGCCTCCACCGTCGGTCACGGTCGCTGTTCTTGGATAATCCGCGTATTAACAGCTGCCGGAAGCAGGGGAATGCGAGACGGACTCCAGCCAGGATTGGCGACAGCATCGGTAGCTTCGCGGTGGGCCTTGGCACCGCAGGGAGAGAGGGCGGCGCGGCGGCTAGAGGAACACGGATGCCTATTGCGGAGCACCGCGACAAGGCAGCACGGGCGAACACGAAACCGTCGCAGTCAGGTGAGATGCTCAAGCTGCGTAAGGAGCTGGAGACTAAAAAGAATAGATTCAAATTCTGTCTGCTGTTGGATTACTAGTGCAACAAAAGGAGAATTTGCTATGGCCTCTTGTCACGTTCTATTCTGTGGAGCTTGTTGCTATCACACTGCATACTATACACTGCTGCTTGCAACAGCGAACATATTCACGACATTACTAACATCTGGAAACTGCAGCACAGCAGTATGTCGTCACACGCTGCATCTGATGTTGCGACAAAATGCGACAAAGCTACTCAGAACAAGAACAACGCCAAGACTGTACTGTTCTGCAGGTTCTGAATGTCCGTGATTCTGTTCTACAACCCATACTTTGGCATGGCAGGCATACGGCAAGCGACAAATACTACTAATTTCAAGCGAGTCAGGTACGAGTCGGACGCTGTCGCGCCTCGAGGCCGTTCACGCATGTGGCCATATTCACGAAGGCACCGTGGATCTTTCGTTGCAACTGGCGCACGAGGAAGGAACATGTCATGCCCATGACGAGAGAATAGCCGATCGACTACCGAACCTGCACAAGCTGTTCCCGAGTCTCCGCTACCACAGATCTGGCCTGGCAGGAATACAACACGATCAACCAAAACGATTTGGAAGTTGAGAAGCCTCTTCCATTGCAAACCTCTTGCTGAGGAGGAAATCAGAACAGGCTCGGCAGCTCGCCTTGTCGCATCTGCATGTGCAAGGTATTCACAATGGCTGCTGAAGATTCCAAGCGTCGGACTTTGGCCTTGCCCTTTACCTGCCCAGATGTGAAAAGTCCCTGCCGGCGTCCTCCACAACACACGTCAGGTGTACCTCGTCAAAGCCAGCACTGGACTTGTCGAGCTCCGACAGGTCCTGGAGCTGCGAGAAGATGCCAGTTCGATAACACCGAGCACCGACTGAGCGCCATGCCAGGCTGGTGTCCATGATCGGCTGCACCTTCTCCTCGCCGTGTGATGCGAGTGCTCCCCCCATCTCCGACCATCTCCGATCTCCGATCTCCCTTTTTGCGGTGCTTTGCGACGCCCTGCGATGGATCGACCGGCCTTGAGCTCGGAGACGCTGCCCTGACTCCGACGTTTCTCTGAATTTCGACGGTGCATTGCATCATTGCATCATTGCATCATTGCATTGCAGCGCGACGCGCTCGCCATCTCAAAGACACAGCAAGTACACCATTACACAAAACGTTGCATCGCCTCTATGGATCTTTGCAAACGCAGGTGCCATGACCAATGTGCCCAACAGCCTCAGCCGCGACGACCAGCTGGGACAGCTCCTGCAGGAATGCCAGATCAGGTGAACCATTCGATTGAACATGGTTCTCAACCATGTTAAAGGGTTTTACACATCTTCCGTGCCCCTACACGCGATTGAAACTGCGCTAGTGCCTGCCATCGCTTCGGCTTAGTGGCATTCCTCGCTGTGAGCTAGAACGTTCACCTGCAAAGCTCCGCACTCCAGCATACCACTGTCAAAAGGTCAGGCCTTGAACCCCTGAATCCTACCATCGCCACATATCCGAAACAACCCCAGCCTGACCCCAACTGAAGGAGGGACGGGTGGCAAAATCTGGGTCCCGAAACGAGTGTGGCTTACAAAAGATTATCCTTCGCATGGGTTGCGGACAGCAAAACTGATGGGCAGCAAGCCTCAAACCCTGAATCATCGGTCAGGAACCCTCATGCTGGGAGCTGCGGATGCAACCCGTCAGGGCTGATGAGCAGCGGCGCTGAAGGATTGGGGCCGCCCACTCTCAACCCCCTGTGGGTCGCCAACGCTAACGACGGAGCGGGGTGCGAAACGTGGAAATCTGCGGCACTTGCTCCGCCGCGGTGGGTGGGAGGGCCATGAAAAGCTACCGACATCACACATGTCCATGCTGGCTCATGGAAATCTGCGAAGCGGTGTCAATTTTCTCTCTTCCGGAGCTGTAGCAAATGGTGGATGCCGGCGGACCTGTACTGCTGACACGTGCGTCAGCACTTCCTCCGGTACAATCACCGGCCATCAGCAAAAGCCAGCGCAGGTGGGCGTTGCATATGCGCATGGGACGGAGAATCAAAGAAAGAACTTCAAGAGGGCCTCAGCCGCTAGCACGTTTGCTCGACAGCTGTCCGTAAGCGGAGGATGGAAGCTGCAGTCGTCTCCTGCAGGTAATAGGCCAACGTGTTTTGATGGCCCAGGCGCATCCTCCACTGCAGGTCCCCTATCGGCGTTCCCCTTTTGTGCCTGTAAACTGCGCCGCCTCCACGAGGCGAGCCCGCAGTCAGCCGCAAGTGGCCCGGAACGCCCAGGGCAACCAAGATCTTGTCCCTTCGGTGCCTGTAAACTCCAGCAGAGCCCCGTAAAGAGGCTGCTCCAAAGGCAGCTTTGGAAAGAAGCCCGAGAGGGCCTCGAGGATCCAGTCCGGTCCCTTGGCTTCAGCATGTTGGACTCTCGCTCCACGATGCCTGGTCTTGGGGCTCCTGATCACAAGGTAAAGCCGACAACCAGGCTCCATTGCGTCAAGAGCAGTGAGCAAGTCCCCCCGCTTTGCCCCCAGGACCTCTCCAATCCTCGCTATGCAGCAGAAGCACAACAGAGTGGTAAAAGCCCACTCCCGCCACACCCAGGAAGCAGCAACCGAACACATAGCTCTCACCACCACTTCCGGCATAGGTGGCCGGTGTTGCAACGGCTCCAACCGCTCCCACTTCGTGACAAAGCCCATGCAGGCCTCATCACCGGGCGAGCTGCAGGAAACAGCCGCTGCGCGTGTGCCAACAGCTTTCTGTAGTAGTGCAGAGGGGTCCCAGCATCGTACAGCACCTGCGAACAAGAGCATAGCATACTCACCCACAGCGAGGGCACAACGAGCACTGACCGCGCGCGCTCCGTTCCCAGACCTTCTTGCAAATGCTTTATAAATGCCGTCCAATGCTTGTCTCTCACTGCAGCAGTCCTCGGCTCGATCAACTCGACCTCGCTCAGGCAAGCCGGAGTGCGGGGCTGCGCACGTCTGGGCCCAGGATTCGCAGCCTCGCCTACGCGAAGCCCGCCCACCTTTGCACAACGCGCAATATCCAGCTTCCGCTTGTCCACATGCTGCCCGCAATCCTGCGTCACGGCAGCTGCCAGCAGAGCGCAAAGTCGCTTAGGGTACCTCTCCGCAAGCAAGGTCCAACTCACCCCTCGATGAGGGCGTCGCCTTCGCAACACACGGTGCCGGCACTCGTGCTGGCACCGCAAATTTTGCCCAACCAGCTGCCCATTCGTAGCAAACCCGCCATGCTGTCCCGAACCTGCAGAAATCGACGATGAACGTCCTGTCTCGCTTGGCGAGCTCCTCCCATCCAGACATCTTCCAGATCTTAGACCTCAGCGGGTTGCTCACCAGATTGCGAAGCCCCGCCTCTTCACAAAGCTTGCCTAGCTCCGCACAAAAGAGAGACAGTTGGTTATCCCGCGAAACTTTCTCCAGTCGCTCTCCTTCCAGCCTCGGCAGCCCCTCAGGGTGCTCATTGCTGGGCAGGCAGACCGCTGACGAAAAAGTCCCAGCCGGAGGGTCCGCTGAGAACCCGTAAGCGGCTCCCAGACGAAAAACCTCGTGGATGGTCTCCTTTGTCTCCAGCAACACGTCCTCTTCAGCATCATGCCTGACATCGAAGAGTACCCACCATGTCGCTGCTTCGGCTACGGCTCTGGCTAACCCTCTACTCCCTGAAAGCAAGTCAACCCAACCCAGTCCCTCGAGAGTGGGAAAGCAGGAGTAGACGAACTGCCCGGAGGGAGCCGCTTGAGGAAGACAAGGGCGTCAGAGCTGCACGGGAGCCCCCGGCGCAGGTCGAGCGAAGAGTTGCGGTACGGCAGCGTGCGGGAAGTCGAGCACCGCTTCGCTACCGACGGAAGAGACGAGGTGGCCTGGCTGATTTCTGCAAACCGGCGGGAAGTCGAGCGCCGCCCTGCAACCTGACGCCTCCTCTGCTAGACTGAGTTGCTCCTTAGCTGCCTTAGCTGCGAGCTGGAAGTCGAGCGCCGCAATGCTAACACAAGGGTCGATGGATGTGCACGGCTGTGGTTCGGCAGATAGCGGGAAGTCGAGCACCGCTTCTCTGCTGCACGACAAACCTGGGGACCGTGGCTGCGCCCTGACAGATAGCGGGAAGTCGAGCACCGCATCTCTGTCGGCTGGGGAGAAGGATGTGCACGGCTGTGGTTTGGCAGATATAGCGGGAAGTCGAGCGCCGCATCGCTGACACAAGGAGAGATGGATGTGCAGGGCTGTGGCCGGCGGCCAGTGGGAAGTCGAGCTTTCTGCGGTACGTGACGAAGGAAGAACACAGTTGTCTGCAAGCAAGAAGTCGAGCGCCGCCGACGACTCTCTCCGATGGCCCAAGGGCCCAGCAGACCCCCGCGGGAAGTCGAGCACCGCACTGGGGTTTCCTCCTGCCTGCGGCCGGAGGCATCTCCACGTCCTTCACCTGCACTAGCCTCCTCCGCATCCTTGCTCTGAGTCACCTCGCCAGTTTCGGTGTCGGTGACAGGAGAGTTGATGACGAAGCCAAGCGCTTCAGCCGCAGCAACCTGAGAGGGCAGCAACTTCTCGGTCCCTCGGAAACTGAACGCAACGATCACACACCTGCTCCCGGCCCAAGGCTCTGTGCTGTGCACGCAATGCGGGTTGAACAGAGCCGGCCGCTCTTCACCACATGCCCTTCGAGCAGCTGGCTCCCAACTTTCCGCCATTCGCCTCCCCCTTCACCCGCGATCCAAAGCCCCCCCCCTCTAAACCAAAGTTGGGCTCCGTTCGGGAGTTGTTGGAGTCGACGTGTGCATCGGCCTTCATGTTCCGGAAAAGCCCAACTGTCGTGAACCTTAGCCCGGGGGCATTCTCTCGCACGAACCTACAAAGGAGCCGGGTGCAGCGAGGCCATTCCAGCGTGCTTGCTCGGAACCCCACAACACCTCCATGCACGAAGAGCCCGCTCAGGAAACATTTGATCCCCACCGTCGGCTGTCCTCTAGGAGCTTTCTAATTTCTGGTTAGGGAGCAGCCTGAGCAGTCGAACGAGGTCGCAGCGGGCGACATGAGGCATCCTTAGCACTTTTGCAGCGTGCTTCTCGGCGGGAGCAGGTCGACGCCGCACGGAAGCGGGGCATCAGGGAGTAACTCCTCCGCAGGCACGGACGGAGGTCAGCATGAGAGGCCATCCCCGGCTCGTAGCAAGACAACCCCTTCGCCTCGGCCAGCGTGATCACCATCGCCAAAGCGTTGCGCAAAATGCGCTCACCTCCTACTTCAAAGCAATGGTAATGTACTCCCGGAGGTCCTCCGTGCTCGCAGTCAAGTTTTCGTCCGGCTGCAGTTGGAGCCATTGGAGTTGCTCCAAGGAAGCCATGCTCCGAAGTCAAGGTTGGTCCACGACCTCGACCTGGTTCGGGGCCCGGGCGTCCAATATCATCCTGTCCCGCTGCAGATCCTTGGCTATCGCGAACAGCCCAGGGCCTTGTCGACCCGTCCGGTCTAAGGGCCAGCCGCCCTCCAGCATCCAGAACATGTAGCAATGTAGCAGACGGACACCGCACCTGGGTGCAGCCAGACCCTGCACTTGAAGTGAGTGAGCACGGCCCGTCGTTCGGGCCTGCTGCCAAAACTTCCATGTGCGTTGGTCGAGACAAGGCCTGCCCGGGTAAGTACCGCCTTGCCCCGTGCGGGTGCCAGGCGTTGTGCAGCACAGCTACCACCAACTGGTCCCCAGCTTCTGCCACTCCAATAAGCGAACATGATAAAGCACCCCCGTCCGTCTCCTGGTGAAAGGCTCCCAACCGGTAATGCAAGGCGGCCTCAGCGGATGTTCTCCCGCAGGTAGCTCGCAGCCTCAGTGAGATCCGCCTCGTCCTCCTCCAAGACGTCCTCGACGCCTTGCGCCCCTTCCTCGGGCGCTTCAGTTTCCCCAATCCGGCGGTTCAGAGGGCAATGGAAGGCTTCGAGGTTGTGGGCGTCGCCCCCTCGGTTGCCGCAGGCAGCCAATCTTTCACTCCGGCTCGCCGTACGAGCCACACTTCCACGACATCCCCAAATCCCGCCCCTAATCTTGCTTCTCATCCTGAGCCAGAAGGGCAGGATCCTGAAAGGCGAGAGGTTGTTGTGGAGATCGGCCGCTTCTTGGACCGCGCCTGCCGAGGCGAACACCGCGGCACGTCTGGCCGCGACCGGGTTTCTCTTGCATTTCGTTACTACATCGTGCTGGCCGGGTACGACGGTGTTGTGTTTGAGCAGGCTCAGATTTATTCCAAGTTTGCTCAGGTCAAGAACATCTGCAAGCGGGGCCCGATCCTGGCCACTCGATCTTCATCGGCCTGCCAACTCTGTGGAGATTAGCGGCTAGTCGCTAATGATTAGCGACTCGCCTCTCAAGAGCGGCCACCAAGGCACGTAGATCTGAGACCTCAGCACGGAGCCTCAGAAGCTCTCCCTCACTCATCAACCACCCTGTACCAACCCGCTACACCGCTCAGCCTGCGCCGAGCCTGGCGGAGGGCCTGAACCCTTCTCAGGAAGGCCAAGTCCAAGAGTGGCCCGAGGAGGAGCCCGCACAGGACCCCGATGCACCAGGAAAGCAAATCGGGCTGCCAGGCCCCACTCTCGAAGGAAGAAAGGGTAGGGCAGGAGAGCCCCAGATCCGAACTATCCCCGAAAGCGGCCTCCCTCAAAGCCCCTATTAAAAGCCCAGCCAGACCTCCGCCCTCGATGAGCCATGAAAAGCTACCGACATCACACATGTCCATGCTGGCTCATGAAACCCTAAAGCAGGCTGATCCACATCCCGATCCCCAAAAAAATCAAGGAGCCTACAATGGGTTGAGCACAAAGTTGGAAGTGGAGAGCAGTGAGGGATATCCAAGCGGTGCATGCAAGCTGGCGTGCTTGCCTGTCTGGAAAACTCATTGAGACAGGGTCTCCTGCAGAAGTTGGGCAGTGACGGCTTCGCGCTCTTTCATGCGCTTCTCCTGCAATGCACGCGTCGGCTTGCAGCCCAGGCAGATCCACATAGACACCGAGCTGTAACTGTTTGCGAGTCCGACAAACTCGTCGACGCCTCTTCTTCCCGTTGCTGGCGATATGTCTCTTTGCGCTCAGCGGCCATCTGCGTGGCCTCCATGACACTGTGCTAAGCAGGACGAGACCCTCTCACAACAAGCCGTTGCAACTCGGTCCACAACACTGGCTCGAAAGGCCTGGTAGACTTCCTGCTGCAACCGTTGCCACATGTTGCCGCACTCACTGCCGATTTTGTTGAACACCTTGGCAGCTGTTCACGGAGCGTGCAACTAGATGAAAGCAGCGACAGTCTACAGCAGGCTGTAATCAAGCCATGGACATCTTGCATCTCTGCACAAGCTTGATCCAAGGCTTCTGGAGACGTGGTGCGAACTCTATGAATGGCCTCGGTCACCCGTACTGAGAG
Organism: Symbiodinium sp. clade A Y106; assembly: GCA_003297005.1. Classification (NCBI taxonomy): domain Eukaryota; class Dinophyceae; order Suessiales; family Symbiodiniaceae; genus Symbiodinium; species Symbiodinium sp. clade A. Next base: position 13,889 of record BGNK01003656.1, on the reverse strand, counting down.
CGGACGATAGAAGATGAAAGAGCTTGAGAGCAGTTGCCTGCCGCACCATCTGGACAGCATTCTGCTCCTGCGGGTTGACGAGAAATACAACATGGGACTTCTCACAGGTTGCTTTTGCGGTGGCTGCCACGCGTCTGAGCTAATTATTCCTATTGCACTGCAGGATGCTGATCCTCTTGCTGTCGGCGCTGCGCTTCTTGCCTGTGAAACATTCTCTGCAAGCGAGGCCTATGAATGTGTGCTGTCCCAAAGAGTCTGTGCTATCCTCGCAAGAATCTGCATCCAAGCGTCCATTCCTGATGACCCACGTTCTGTTGGTAGCCTGCCTGCATGCACACGCACGCACACTTGCAGACACATGTTAACGAGCATCAACCCTTAGCTTCTTGCCTTCAGAATTTGATTGCTGAGTAGCATTGGGTTGTTTTACCAAAACACTGCTGTCCCAAACTACCGCAGAAGGCACGCTGTCAGCAGGTGCTTTTGGTGCCACGGGCACCAAGACTAGTCCAGCATGTCCATTCACACCCTTTCCAGCTCGTCCCTCCTAAATACTTGTTTGCGGTGACGCCGAGGAATCTGACAATGCGACGCGACAACATGCGAGTGGTTTGGAACCATGAAAACATTATCGTGCCTCGGGGTTCCGGCAGTTCCCATCAAACACAGACCCAGGAGAGCCCACAACGATGCACAGCAACTCTGACTATGCACATGCAGAAACAACATCAACAAACGTATGTGTATATGTATATATATATATACATATACAAATATAGGTAGATAGATATGCATAGATATATATATATACACATACATACATATGTATATATGATACAGAATACTTATTGTTGTTTAGCACGGTAAATACCCTCGACTCAGGAGATGCCAAAATTGTTTTCTGGCATATGCTCTGTACATTTCAGCAAGTTATAGCACGGCTTCTTCAGTTGTCCGTGCTCCACAAGAGTTCTGTTCATTTGGATTCTGATGTTATTGCACTCCCTTTGTACATGATGTTCAACACGCGTGTAGCTCTTTCCGTTCACGGCGGGCCAAAAAGTCCACTCAATCTCGCGACCTGCACACTCCCGATCAAAAACTGGTTTACAGATGCAAGGGACCAATGAGCATCCGATGAGCGCGGGCCAGAGTTCTGGGTGTGTGGATGCCTGGAGATCAAAACATGAATGCTCACGGGCCCATTGCCTAGGGACGCATTGAGGAGTGTTCGCAGGATTGAGGTGGCCCAACCAGCCAAACGTTGCAAACATTTGTGGAATGCAAGCCGAACAAAATGCTGGTTAGAATTCTGCGTCAGCCCTGTGAGCTGATGAGCCATGGCTGGAGTTCCATCCATCGGCAGCGTTTGGGTTCGGCATGCCGTCTCATGTCACAGGCACATCGTCCGTTCCAGTTTTGGCATGCTAAATTAGCTGCTCAATGCTTCGAGCGTTGTCACTCGTGGATTGCAAATCCGCTTCGTATGATGACGAAAGCTTGTATCGCGGTGGAGTGACTTCTGTATTGTCTTGGGCTGAAGGCAAAAGTGCAGTGGGTTACCGGTGCGTTTCTCAGCAAAGTTGTCAATCAGTCTGCTCGCGGGGCATTGTAGATTGGCATACGTGCTTTGGCGCTTGGATTGCACTGCGTGCTCAAAATTTGAAGGAAGAACACAAGACGCCCCCGCTGCCTCTTGGCACTTGTTTTTGGCAAAGCAGGAGTGCCGTGGTCCGTGCCGTAAGAGCTCCCAAACGGCCAGCGATTGCATTCGTCTTGTCATGCAGGGGTACCACCCTGCAAAGCCGTCATCAGCCGTGGCCTCAACCGCAACGAGCTGAATCCTTCTGCACGGTCTTGCTTGACGTGAGAGTCTCGAAAGGTCGGTCATGCACAAGCTTATCCCGGCACGTTTCCTTGGTTCGTCACGGTTACAAGCTAAACATTCATGGCCTTGCAGCTTTTCAAGAGATGCATCCTAATGCGGTAGGATTCTGTATCATGTAAACAGGACAACGCAAACAACTGTGGACCGTTCTTGCTTTTTTTCATAATATATCTTAACACTTTTCACCGGTTCACCAACTACCTACTCTTCACACGAGCTCACTCCGAAACAATATGCTTCAAGCCAACACACATCAAGCGTGTCAGCTCTTGAAAGAAGCCTCAGGATTCCACCTTTCAAGACCGAAAAGTTGAAGTCTGCGCTGAAACTAGAACAGCGAGGGTGGAAGACCCGGAACACAAATCCAAGTCAAGACAATCCAGCAAGCAACTCGTTGGAGCAAACAAGTTGGGATTGCTACAGAAGGACGTATTGCATATGGAAAGCACAAGCGAGGGCCGTGTGAGGCGGAGACTACCTGAAGGCACGCTGCCGGGACGAGACTGGACTGGCAAGGAATGGGGGGAGGGAAAACAGTGCATCCTACCGGTCACATGCCATCAGCACATGTGAATTTACAAGACGACCTGCCTGCCCACAGGGGCCGCAGGGCCCGCAGCCCTGTGCGTAGCCTTGCTGCGCTTGCTGGTACCTGTGCCGCGGGCCAGGGGTGCTTGGGCTTGCCGTGCACGTGGCATCTACCATCCACATAGGGGGAGGAAGTCTCGGTCCCACACTGCTGATTTTGCTGGGCCATCCTGAAACCGACACCGAGCTGTGGACGCTGATTGGAACCGCAAATCCAACACTTCCACAAAAGACTGTGATCCAAGTAGCTGCTGGTAGGCTTGCTGCTCCTGCGCCCGGCATGCGATCTTGACTCCGAATGCGGTTCGAGGGTTCAGAAACAGCACACCCACTCCTGCGAACCAACGACTTGTACACTGAAGCTTGCATCAACAGCACCATCGTACGGAACCTGCAGACTTGATGCAAGGGCATACCAAATGAGGGCTTTACAGCGAAAAGGACCCTCCATTGCGAAGATGGTGGCACCATAGACTTGTCAGGGCTGTAAGCCCATACCTAGCGAGAGCCGAAGCACCTTGACGAAGACACTGCCAGCAGTCGGATGCTGGGCACAAAGCTTGATCCCCTCCAACTGCAGGACCAAACCACCTCATGATGCTCGTCGGAAGCGGGAAGTCACGCCACGCCAGAGCTCAGCAGTCAAGGCCGAGACCATCCAGAGAAGCTAGCGCCGTCTCTGTCGTCCCAGAAATAGATCAGAACATCCATGTTGTTGGACTGCCAGCAAACTGGAATGATACAGTTAAATACCTCGCCCTGTCCATGCAAGCATGCAAGCAACAGTAACAGTTTCACCCAGACGCACCTGTTCGGTGCGACGGAACACCGGGCGTCCGTGATTTTCGGACGTTGCCACGTACCTTACCCACATGCAGAAGCTGCCGCTGCAACCGCAGCAGCCAAAACGTCATGAAGGAGCAACCCTGCCAGAGGTCACTCACCACGAACGATTCCAGCAACTGTCTCGTTCTGGCAACCTGGCAAACACTTCGAAGACTTTGCATAACTTTACATCGACGCATGAATCTGCAGCAGCAAGTATTTCAGATATCCACGTGATTTAAAGACTTCGTTGATGATCGATTTTCGTGCGCTGTGCTTGGATCTGCACACTTTAATGGAACCGTAAAGCAATACTGAATTGTTCGTGGCGCGTCCACTGAAACTTAGACCGGAAGCATTCAATGGACACTCTGGGTTTACGCATCAAGATGTAACAAACGTTCAATCAGGGCCAGTGCACCAGAAACGATGAGCTTGGAAGCTGCTTGCTGGATCGCTTGAGTTTGCCTGATGCACGTGAACCACACGGCAGACGGTTGAAGCCAGCACGCGACTGGCTTAGCAAATCCCATCACGGACGAGCTGCAGCTGCTCCGCGCCGTGGGCCTGCAAAGATCCATCTTTCGTATCTTGAGGTGAAGCGTGACCAAGCTTACCGCGGAATGTCTCGAACGTGAACTGAAAAGCTATGCTAAGCTGCGAGGTGACAATTGTCCAAGCCTGCGACTGCATTTGAGCATAGCCTGCTGGCAGGCAGGCGATGCAGGCGAGGCCCAAGCATCCGCTCCCAAAGAAGTTGTCTCTTGCAAAGCTGCAAAGTGTAGAACAAAGCGCTTTACGGATCCTTTGATTTCTCCTCGTCGCTTGCGCGAGGATCCCTGGGCTCTATCTCCATCCGAGCCGCGCCGGCCTGTCCAAACCAGATTTGTGCTGCAGCTTCTGGAACCCACCGATGCGCTGAGGCCGCAAGCTTAACGCAGACCATTCCCACAGACCCTCACGAGGACGCCAACCCTTGCTACTTCGCCATGAAAGGAAGCATGCATGCATCCCAAAACCTACAAGCTGAACAAGGTCAAGCCTGGAACCCAAAAACAACCCGGAGCGCCATCAAGACCGAAAGGAGCGCGAGTTAATAAGGTTCAGGGCTGAGGGTTTAGGGCGGAGAAGACAAGGACACTTCAGCGCAGATAGTCTCCGTATAAGACGCTCCCCGCAAATTCCACGCAAACCTCACGCGACGCCTGCGCGAACGCTCGTCCCCCGTAGGCCGGCCACGCTGCAAATACCACGCATTCCCCGCCCATATACACCGCCCGTACCCCGCAAATTTCACGCGAACCCCACGCGAACCCTCTCCGCGAACGCTCGTTGCCCGCAGGCCGGCCACCTCACAAATACCACGCATTCCCCGCCCATACACCACCCGTACCCCGCAAATACCACGCGAACCCCACACGAACCCCGGCCACCCCGCAAATACCACGCATTCCCCGCCCATACCCCGCAAATGTCACGCGAACCCCGCGCGACGCCTCCGCGAACGCTCGTTTTTTCGTATAGGCGACCACCCCGCAAATACCACGCATTCCCCGCCCATACACCGCCCGTACCCCGCAAATACCACGCA
>BGNK01003655.1:0-68455 GCA_003297005.1 Symbiodinium sp. clade A Y106 | reverse complement strand
CTATAAAGATCGATTTCTAGATTTGCTAAAATAGACCGGATCGTTAAGACCTAGCTGGATAGCTCTGGCAGGTTAGGCCCCTAACCGAATAGATTTGGAAGATTATATTCTTCTTCAAAATCTAATCGGATAGATCTGGCAGATTAAGCTTATCAAGACTTGACCGGATAGATCTGGCAGATTGCGCTCGTCAAGACCTGGTCGGATAGATTTGGCAGATTACGCTTCTCAAGGCCTGATCGGANTCTGTCAGGCAGGAGTGGCCGGATAGGCCTATCGCTTGTTTATCTGGCAAGATAAATTTAGTAAGATAGATCTATAAAGATCGATTTCTAGATTTGCTAAAATAGACCGGATCGTTAAGTCCTAGCTGGATAGCTCTGGCAGGTTAGGCCCCTGACCGAATAGATTTGGAAGATTATATTCTTCTTCAAAATCTAATCGGATAGATCTGGCAGATTAAGTTTATCAAGACTTGACCGGATAGATCTGGCAGATTGCGCTCGTCAAGACCTGGTCGGATAGATTTGGCAGATTACGCTTCTCAAGGCCTGATCGGATAGATTTGGCAGGTTACGCTCGTCNATCTGGCAGATTGCGCTCGTCAAGACCTGGTCGGATAGATTTGGCAGATTACGCTTCTCAAGGCCTGATCGGATAGATTTGGCAGGTTACGCTCGTCAAGGCCTGCCGGATAGGTCTGATAGGTTACGTCCGTCAAGGTCTGGTCGGATAGGCCTGATAGATGATAGGTCTGCTAAATTACGCCCGTAGATTTGGTAGATCTCACCCATCAAGGATCGGTCGGATAGGTCTGACAGATTACGCCCTAGTTTTTGGACCAGCCTATCTAGTCCTCTGGGAGATTATATCTATCAAAATAGGTCTGGGGTAGAATATACCTTTCAAGAATTGGTCGGATAGGTTTAACAGATTACGTCCCTCAAGGCCTGGCCGAATAGAGAAGCGATACGTGATCCCATAAGCACCTGCTAGATTTGACCGAATAGATCTTAGCCGGAAAGGTCTGGCAGATTACGGCCCTCAAGGCCTGGCCGANCTGGCCGAATAGAGAAGCGATACGTGATCCCATAAGCACCTGCTAGATTTGACCGAATAGATCTTAGCCGGAAAGGTCTGGCAGATTACGGCCCTCAAGGCCTGGCCGATTACTATCCAGGCCTGGTCGGATAGGTCTACCAGGTTACGCCCATCAAGGCCTGGTCGGATAAATCTGGCAGATTATACCCGTCAAAATCTAGTAAATTACGTCCGTGAAGGCCTGGCAAATAACGCCCATCAAATTCTAGTCGAATAGGTCTGGCAAGAAAGATTCGGCAACGCCTAGTAAGAGAGATTTGACAAATTAGATCCATCAGAATAAAGTTATAAGTATGATAAGGCAGATCTAGTAAATCAAATTATAGAAAACTAAAAAATCTAGCCTAGTAAATATAACTCTAAAAATAAATATTTGAAGAAAAAATAGAAAATTTTTAGAGACTCAATCGTATACCAAAAATATTTTCAAAGAAGTATTTTCAGAAATAATTTCCGAAGACATCAAGAAATAATTTCGAAAAAATTATTACCTAATCCTTGAAATAAGGTTTGGGTATAATCTACTATATTATACGGGCTGCTATTATTAATTTTCCGATTCTTGTAGCCGAGCGCTTTAGCGCGAACGAAGAAACGAGCCTTGTGTACGGTTACGAATCCATATCTTTATTGATAGTGTTTCTAGAATGTAGCACTTCTGAGACGAAGTTTTGTTGGTTTATGTCGAAAGTCCTGCCACTAGTCTTTTACTCTTTGATGAGCCCGTCTCCGTGTCTGAGCCGAAGTCTCGGGGAAGGCCATTAAACGAGCCCACGCTCGGACCCTTCTATAAAGCATCGGGTTAGCGTATACATTTCTTGGGTTTAAATATGATTGGGCATTGGTCATTACGGTTTTGATCCCTCGTGTTCAACATCATATGCTCGCACTCGGTTCTCGAGAGGACAGGGGATTGGTAGGAAATAACTAGAATTCCTTATGATTCGAGCACGGCCGAATAATCTATCCCCCATCTATTTCAAGATATTGTACCAATTTCCTTTTGACCTTTATATCTAAGACTAAGATGCCGCCCGCGTGACTTTATAAGACTAGTCCGTATCAACTAAAATTAGATATATCTTTTCTGACTATATAAAAAATACGAAATTTCCCTTAATCAATATTGAGTTCGATCTTGAGATTACGATCTATTTAAGAATCCATATCTTCGAAGATAATTCGTCATGACCTTTCTATAATATTCTGTTAGATAATATTAAACGATATATCCTCTCTTATATATCTGCTACTAATATGATCATATTCCATAACAATATCGCTATTGGAATCTCATAGAATAGGTCTGATATAATCGATTAGAAATTTAAATCAAGAAAAATAAAGAAAATGAACTATAAGAGATTTTCATTTAAATATATAAGTAGCAAATTTTTACGGCGGCGGCAGTAACGCACCGTAAATTTTGTTGTTTCAATAAAATTTCTTATACTAGACCCAATAAACAAATTAGAAAAATTCAAATATTAGAAAAATTACCCAAATTCGGCAAAAATTAGTAAACCTCGCACGAAGGGCTCTGAGCTTTTCTAATTTAAATATTAGAAAAGCTCTAATCATCCCAAACCATAATATCAATAACCTTATTTTTGATTTCTATAAATACGACCGTCTCCGACCTAAATTCGAAATACGATTCTCGGAGACGTCTATAGTGACGGCGCATTTCGGCGGCCTATTGATAACTCGTTCTACTCATCTTCTCTTCCAGATATATCGGATTCCCAACGAATCGCGCTCGACTTCGCCGTCCAATCACTGACAAGCCATCGTGGAGAGACATCTCATCGTCTCCAATTTATAAAGCATCCCAGCCAAAGAAGCATCCACCATATTATATAAGATCGCCGAGACCATTACGGAAGCAGATTACTCGACTTTATGACGAAGAACTTGAATATATCGCCATGTTTATGCGTCGTACTATCACCCAACACCTACGAACCTCGATTATAGTGCCTCGACCACCAACACGACTCTTACTACCCATATCCTCTTCAACGAGCCGATAAATATTAATTAAACTAGAAGTCTTCCAGTCCCTTCGAATGATATTGCCCATTCTTCGGAGCTTCTTAGCCCATTAAATTCCATTCCAATCTCGTCCTACGCGCCGCCGGAAATTTCCGGCGTCCCTCGTTAACCCAGACATCCGTTACTTAAGATTATTTCGGTTTTACCCTCCCCTCAAGAATAAATATTATAGAAAAATTTGACATTCTTTTAAATTCTATTCAATCGGACTCGATCAAGCCCTATCATCGTACGGTGGCGAAACGCGAAACAATTTCCAATCTTTCGACCACAGACCCCTAGAACGCCCAAAATATAATAATAAGAACCACGCCAACCGATACCGCCTACAACAAACACCCCCTAGAACTAGCTTATAACAATCGGACCCCTTCTTCTAATCTCAACTCAGTAATCGTTATGATTCGCCTCGAACTAGCGTTGTGCGTGTGCTACTTCCTTTCTATGGTGCCGCGCGCGCTACCTCCGAGGCCAAGCACCAAAAAGGCCCAAAGTGCCCCTGGGACCTTTTTTTAAGCTGCACCGTCCTAGCGGAGTTACCAACACGCTCCGTGCCACTCATCTCCAAAGAACAGGCCCCTAGCCTATACATACAATAGCAAATTTCCTAGATCAGTACGAACTAGCTACAGAGTCTCAGCCCCGCCACCTAGCATCCCCGTGCAAAAACACGACAATACCAAACCCACCAAACTCCCTGTAACGGAACCTAATATAACAACAACTTCCAACCCTCCCATACAAGATGTATATCCCCAAGCCCATTCACAATCAAAACTCAATAATACAATACTCCCTGAGTTTATACAACCACGACTACCTCCAGACTCGACTCCCCCACTAACCAGCTCCACGGCAAATATCCGCCCAACAAGAAAGAAGGGCTCATATCTAAGATAACAAACAAACGAGAGAACACCCCGAGGGGGGGGGGGGGCCGGTGGGAGGAGAAACCCCCCTCGACCGTACAACCCCCCAACCAAGAGAGACTCACAACGACTTGATAATAATCAGGGCAAACACCTCTCTAAAATCAGACGGTGCCAAATTGTGCACAACAACAACAACACCCCAGACCCAACCACACTGAGGCCCAGGCTGGGAGATCCTTACCCAATAAACCTACCCTACCCGACCTCACGAGCACAGTAGCACCCCAACAAGCACCAAGCCAGACACAGCCGCTCGTGAATGGTTTCGCGAAACGTCATAACTTGCCCCGCGGCACCATCGAGGAAACCAAGACCGGACATTGGGGAATTCCACCCGATCCCCCCACAAGTGGCAGCACAAGCGTGGAGTACACACAACTCACCCACGGCTGCTGGCCGCAAAATACGTGAGCAAAAACTAGATTTCATGATCAACACAAAAATAGATGGTCTTCATTATTCGGATTCAAAGCTGTATGTGTCGGACCAGGATATACATCCAAACATTATCAAAGGCCCGTGAACAAATCATGTCTGATGATCGCCATGGATACTTGTAGGCTTATAGGAAAGTTTGTCACTATTCAACCCATATTCATGCAGTCTTTTCGTCGCAGCCTAATTCTGGCGCTGACTGACGTGAAACCTATTCTGATCGTTTACATCCTCTACGTCCAGACTCCAGGAATTCAGGTTCAGACAAGTCGAAATCATTGATTGATCCGTCAGAGTGCAAGCTGTTTGGAAAACCGAAACTCTCCCGAAGTTTCGAGCGTTGACAGGCACACTCTGCCTACCTGACACTCGCTGCCACCTCCAAAGCCTTTCTTAGCCTAGCCTAGCATCTCTCCGGCTGGATAATGCTAGCCCTGAAAAAGACAGTTGTCGTGCTCGGTACAGTCGCTTCCCTGTTCATGCTTAGCAGTAGGAACAAACATCCTGCCACCATTCTTACGTAGTCAAGCGCGATTATTCTATCGTGGCCTGAGAGTCCGGACCGGATGCAGGGATAATTCGTTTCAGCGCGTCGAAGACGTTCTACGAGCTGCGTGTGCCTGACATGAGCACTTGGCATCAAGATCCGAAGCAAAGCCTTTCGTTTCCTGGGGTTCCATTCCTGAACTGGATCCTCGGGTCGATGCCCGCAACGTGGACTTTAGATCCGAACCGAAAACTGCTACACGGAGGGAGCCTGCAGCCTTATCCGGGGCTTGTGCCCTGAAGCAGATTTGCAGCCAAGAAGCTTTGGCTTAAATGATCCGCTCTGCCAGACTCCATGGCCTTTCTCCAGTTAAGGGAATCGTTCTGGGAGTGGCTCAAAGAAACTTCGGGGGCCGGGCCGGCCCAGACTTAAACTTTTGTAAGACTTAGGATTCAAGCTGCAGGAGGATAAGATTCTAGGATTTCTAGGTCAGTGCTGTCGCTCCGATCTTTCTTCAGGCTTTCAAGAGCTGCATACCGAGACTTACTCCCTGGCCGCAAGCAACCCAGACGGCTTATGCATGGCTTGATTCTTCTCTCATTTGCTTTTATGCCGGGTTTCTTCCGCATTCCTTTCTGGCCTGCTTTCGGTGGGCACCAGGAGTTGGCTGCACTGCTTCGTTGATGCCTTTCTTGCTTGCTCCTCTGTGCCTTCCTTCCGGCGTGTTGGTGTCGGCCCCACTTTGTAGAAGAAACCGAAACCAAGTTGAATACTACAGTCCTCGCGAGCAGGCAAAAGAACAAGCAGCCCAACAGAATTACTCTCAAACAAAACCTGACGCAATGGAGATGAGATTCCTTAGAGGAGACTGCTTCGTGAGACAACTTTCGAACTGCAGGACCATGCCCATACCGCGAACGCGAAACTATGCATACGAAAATAATGACACAGGGACGGCAGAAGTGCATTTGACAAGACTTATATCGAAGCCACAGAATCAGAGCATGAGAGCTGAGACGTCCTTGTTTTTGCTATTCACGCTGTCTCAAGACCACACAGAAGGAAGGCCAGCTTCTTTGTCTCGTCGCCGACCTGCTACCACGCAGTCTGGACCGCAGCTAGGTTTCAGGCTGGCCAACTGGACAAGCATGACAGGATGCAACAGGTAAGCGAACTTGAACGACACTGCCTGTCCATTCTGAACTCTGAAAATCTGGAAATACTTACCCTAAACCCGAAACCCTGCGTATCTGAGCTCGATTAGCCACGAAGCCACCTTCTTGGGCAGCAGCGGTGATAGCTTTGTACGGAGGAGCGCGAAGAAGTCGCCGCGAGTATCCTGCTTAAACACGTGATGCATTATGTTGAAACCCCGATGAAGAGGCCAGGTGTCTGGAGCATAGCATAAAATCAACATGCAGCATCCGAGGCACCCCGTGCCGCTGTCTTGCAAATTGGCGTCCACTAATGTAACAAAAAATGTCGAGAACATCGCTGCAGATCTTCCGGAGCGCGACATAGGTGAGAGAAAGCAGATGCTCTCCCTTCTTCCTGCGGCATTCAAGTCACCATCGTCCTGCTTTATCTAACTGGGCATCGCAGGCACAACCCACTCCCCGTCTCGCCATCCGACCCTGTGTTCTACCCACAAACAGTATTTAGGTGCAGGGGTACACGCGGCCTCCCCCCCGCTCCTTCTTTCCTTCCCTTGCTGTATCACTCTCCCGCTCAGCTTCGCACTCTATCTCCCTCTTGGGAAGAAAGTGTAAAGTCCTGTTCGGCACGATCTTTCAACTACCCACCCTGCCGACAAAAATGGCAGCACCTTAACCTTATACCCATAACCCTCAATCACGCATGACCGGTGCTTTCTCTACGCTTCACATGCAATCACACGCCGCCTGCAATGTCAAGACATCCCTCAGCTTCTTGTCGTGAGCCAGATCGACGATCAGAAGCGATGTGGACTCGAGGTCCAGGTGGCCTTCCTGGCTTCTGGGTCTAGTTCAATGTTATGGTTACTATCAGCTTGTTGTCGTTGTTGCTGCTGCTATGATTTGCTGTGGCTCTTGCCCTGATCAACATTCATCCTCATAGCTGTGAGGATTCTTGGTCATGTTGGGACTTCTTTCAGACTTTCAGGATGATTCAAGATGATGATTATCAAAATGACTATTGTTGTCACTGTTGTCAATAGTAGAATCTTCTATCAGCATCGTGAGATTTAGGCAAAGCCAGTCATGGACCCCAAACTGAAGCTGTGAATGCTGAGATTTTGAAACGTATGGGGCGCAAAGTAATTGCTTGGAATCGTCGTTCGTATAGGCCTCTACGAGGCGTCTCAAGCGACTTGGCGTCGCAAGCGCCAGCGTGGCTCCAGCAGCAAGGGCTTTCGCCTGACAAAGTCGTCTGGGTTCGGGCCAATCTTTCAGAAATCTAGCTTGCACGGACTGCAGCGAAACCCTTCTTGCAGCTCTCTTGACCTCGATTTCTGGGTGGCCCGTACGCGACACAGCTTCTTCCGGCTGAATTGTGTACATCCAGAAGCCACCCGCTGTTGCTCCAGAGATCTACAAAAGACTGAAGTCTTTCTACATCGCTTCTGGGCATTTCGGACAGCTGTGTGGAAAACTGACGCCGATCACACTGAAGCTCAAGTCCCTGAAAATCCTAGGCGCCTAGACCCCGTTCGTAGCCACACTCCTGGAAGGTGTAGAGTCCAGACAGCTGCAAACAACACTCGCCGGCACTAAATTCCGAACCCTTCCGAATCCTACAAACTACAGAAACGAAGTCGTCTTCTGCCTGGCGTAGCACCTGGTCTCGCTTGCGACCACCGCCGTGAGCTGCTAGGGCCAGGGCCTATTCAAAATGTACGAAATCCCAAAACCCCGAGCTTTCAGGCTCAAGCGACGATTTTTCCCATCCTCCGAGAGTCTAGGAGTCTAGCAGCTGAGACTTTGGGGTTTATGCGATCTTGTGGGCTTTTTTCCTCCTCCCTGAGTCCGGAGACTGCTCCGGGGCCAGGTTTGATTAGGGGTTTGGGCTTGTAGGGTTGCAGATGATTGAAGGCTTGGTGGGGCTTCTTGTTTGTTTCTTGCTTGAGGGGGGAACAGGGATACTTGGGCTGTTTTGGGGCTGATATACTTAAGAATGCCAGTTGATTTCTGTGATTTTTGAAGGACTGTGTCACGGGGTTGAGGGCTTGCACGAAGCAGTAAGTAGCATTTCGATTGATTTCATTTCAGCCATTTCAAAAGGGCTGAAATCTTCGAGCTCTCCAAGTCGCGTCAAGCCTACATTGTCAACCGAAGCTGCTGAAGGTTGAGGGGGATGAGATTTGAAGTTGCAGGGTTGCTGGTGTCTGCCACACTTCAGCAGCCTTTTTCTGAGTGAAGCTCCCGACATGCATGTATCGGGAGAGGGACAGGGCACAAAGTTCGAACGTTTCATGGGCCTTGGACCTCAACAACGATGTGAGGATCCGAAGCATACCGAAAACTCCTAAAATCTGCTTTGCACCTGGCAAAAGCCAAGAAAACTCACCACAAAGCCCTAAACCTCAAGTGATTCCAAGTAGACTCAGACCTGGAAAGGCTCTAAACACCCTGAGCCAGGCGCCTTTATACCCCAGGAGCCGTCCAAGTCTGCCTCTAGGAGGGAGCTTCTTTCGGCGCAAAGCGCATTTTTGGAGTTCGCTTCCTGATCTTTAAATTTAAACTTGTCTGCAGGAAGCTTGGGGAGATTTTCCTTGTCAGGTTGTCTCTGATCTTCGCTTGCAAGGGTTGAGCTTCCATTGGGCCCGTCTAGCAAAGCACCCACTTCCTAGAGCATGTGATACCAACTCAAGAAGGGCTTCGCGCGTATGTTGTTCTGTGAACGCGAACAGACTTGCATCAGGCTGAGGCTTCCGCCCGTTTGGGTCTTACTCTGGATCTTTAAAGGCCCTTTAAGCCTTTAAGGGCTCTGCTATGGGACAGAACCACTGAGTGCCTTGAGCGCAAAGAGGCGGTCGGTGGAGGCACAGAGGACCAGGATGGCTGCTCCCGGGCTGCTCGGCGTCCTCAAGTTCAAGGCTCCGTTCGGGGGTTTAGGGGCTGCGGGGTTTTGAGGTCTAGGAGTTTGGAGGTTGAGCGGGTTTCTATAAAGGTACTGAGTTTAGGGTTACTAGGGCGAACATAAGGGTACTATAGGGTTACCATGGGGTTCAAGATGGTTCAGGGTATAGGCTGTACGTTAATAGTACTTTACGGTTGCGAAAAGTCGACGGCTGAAGAAGTGAACAAGAAGGTCGAATAGGAGTCTTTTTTTGTCCCTTCTTTTCCGTCCGCCATCTCTAGCTCGGGAAGGTCGAATAGGAGTCTGGGGTTCAGGGTTTAGGGTTGCGCAAGGATACTCGAAGGCTATCAGCGTACTCAAAACTTAGGGTCCAGGCTTGGGGCTGGAACAAAATTTGAAACTCGGGATGTTTCGGGATCTCTGTGCACATCTCAGGATTGAGGGCCGTATATGCCAGGTATGCTCTGAGGTAGGATTGCGCTGAAAGCAATGTGTCATTCTCAGGCTCGGGCTCTAACCCTGCTTTACTGTGACAGATCCTGCAGAACCAGCCCTCAGCCTGTCTGGGATCAGATAGTTCCTGGGCGTTCGGATAGGTTTCGGGGAACCGCTTCCCGGCTTAGCGCCATCAATGAAGGTCGAGGTGCGCTTGGCCAGCACCTTGCGCGTGGGAACACGCACGGCACCGATCGAGTTGCTTTCGAGAAGGAGGAGGCAGAAGCGATTGCTTAAGAAAAAGACATCATAAAGTGTATAATGTTGACAGTTGACAGCACTGCTTGTAGTACTGGCGCTGCGCCTACTCCCACTCCAGCTCCTCCCACTCCAGCTCCTATAGTCCCGCTACCACGCTAACTCCTGCTGCGCCTCCCTCCCCGGCTGCTGCTGTCACTACAAACACTGCTGCTGCAAGGACTGCTGCTGCTAATGCCCGTGCCACGTCTACTACTACTCCTACTGCTGATGCTGCTGCTGCTCCTGCTGCTACTGCTGATGCTGCAGCGGTTGCTCCTGCTCATACTCCTTCTCCTGGCAATATGTTCACTGCGAATGTCCATATTCAGAGTACTGGACCATATTGTAGTTTCAACCAAAATCCCAGAGGCCTCTTAAGCTGCCTGGTCGCCCTGTTTCTATATAACACTCTGAGATCCATTGTCCCGGAATCTCCCAAAGAGGTGGAATCTTGGATCTTGGATCCGCCACATTCAATTTGGAACATGGCCCAGAACTTTTTTCAATATGACACGAACGGCTGCCCACATTCAAAATGAAATTAATTTCAATGTGGCATCGTCGTGGTGTCATGTAACGCAGTTCCGTGCAAATCTCACGGAACATTCCCTTTAAACACAGATCTTTGAGGTGGAGGATGGGGCACTAAGAGATTGGGCACATACATACATACGTGCCTACGTACGTATATATATATATATATACATATCCAGATAGAGAGGGAGAGAGAGAGAGAGAGAGAGATGATCAGAGTACCTCCAGGTCCGCGCAGGGATGTTTTGATCTGCAGAATAGGATTTGGGTTGAAGCTGGGGAAGACCCTGAGGCAGCAGTTTGACTCCTTGCAGGGTCTGCTCCATTGCAGTACGACAAGAGAGAGTACTTTCGTCATGTCATGGCCGGATGATGCTTGAAACGATACCCCTTGACATTCCTTTGGAGCAAGCCTGTGCAAAGTAGCAAGACACGCCATCAGCTGATGCAAAGACTCTGATCAACAAGCTCAGGACAACTGCCATGGATGCCGAATCTGGACAATGGTGCTCAACTTGAAGCCCTGAATCCAGACCCTAGCTCCTAAACCTTGAACCCGGTGACTTGTAAGTCCCGGGCCCAAACTCTGCAGAAGCTGCGAGCCAGGGAAGGCAGGCTCCTGGGCAGAGGGTTCTTGGTGTGCAAGTTTGGGGAACTGCAGGAATCTTGAAATCGTAGGTCACTCAAACTTTGAGGTTTGGGTTCGGTTTGCTTTTGCTCTGGAGCTTTCACGGGCATTCGCCCATTGTCGAGATCCACAAAATCACGGAAGCCCTGAACTCGCGCAGAGATCTGGAACCGAGGCATCTAGTTTGGAAGCCCGCTAACATGCCCGAAGCGCGAACACATGTTACCTGGCAGTGGTGCGTCAACCCCGTCTAATCTCCGTTGCTCACTCTCTCTTAATTACTCTCTCTCAATTACTCTCGCTGAATTTCTCTCTCTGTCTCTCTCTCTCTCTATATATATATAGAATTACTCTCTCTGTCTCTCTCGCTCTTTCTCAATATATATATGTACTAATATATATATATATATGTATGTATATCTATATATATATATACACACTCACACTGACAAACCTATGTGCACATGTACACATAAACATACAACTGTATGCATATACACGTACACAAATATACTATGTATTTTCCTGTCTCTGTGCACTGTAAGATTTTGTAAACACGTCACGATGTGCACATATATACATAATATATATATATGTATGTATGATGTATGTATGTATGTATGTATGTACAAACACGCGTCTATAGAGTCTATAGATCTGTCCGTGTATACGTGTGTGTATATATATGTATATATGCATCCATGCTCCTATGGATTATGGGTCTCTGAATCCATGTGTCTATCTACTTACCAAACTAGAACGCACAACCCTTAACACTCGTGGCCTTCGAGGCCCAGTTCCGCAGCTGTGCAAGCGGCAGCACAGGCGGGCACGCAACGAACCAAGCAGCTGCCGGAGACACCTCCTTCCTGTGCGGCTTGAGGGGGCTGTACCCATCACAGACGGCCGTCGGGCTTCGGGTCTGGGTTTAGGGGTGTCTGTCTACAGACTGACGGGTGATCGTGATCACGGCTATGAGGGTGACATCAGCACTGGATGTTCCTTTTTTCATAAGCTACAGACTGACTTCACATGCTTTTCTCTCAGAAGTTGTCCGGTTGTTATCACCGTCGTGGTCGTCGAAACAGTGGCAGCCAAAACGCAAGCCTTACAGCGTACAGTTGGGTTACTGCCCCCGCCTTATCAGAGGAGGCGCATGAACTTCTTGTTTCTCCTGCTCGCGAGTATTTCTACTGCTGCTGCTGAGGTTGTTGTTCCTATTACTGCTGCTTGTGCTGGTGCTGTTGCTACCATTGCCGTTGCACTGGAAAATCTAACTGCTGCTGCTGCTCGTGTGACTGTCCGAGTATGTCGTCGTCCAAGAGTTGCAGTTGATGCTGAAGCGGCCCGAAACCCCACCACTTCACGCTTGCCACTCCGTTGAAACCGACAAAGAGAACCGAAGCCTTTGCAAAGAAGTTGAAGCCGGCCCAATGCTTCGGCCAGGCCACGTTTCAAGGGGTGTCAACTTCTTGGCTTTTGCCTCTGCCACCCATGCGGTAGCCAGCCTCCGCTGAAGGGGACAAAGGAAGTTGGCAGGGTTTGGGCTAAGCGGTGCGGGGTTTGAGCTTGCCAGGCTTTGGGTGGCTTCTTGGTTGGATTTGGAGGGTTCCTGCTGCCTCCGGCAGGAGCGAAAGGATGGTCATCTGTACGATCACAGGTCCGTCTTCACCCAATGGTAGTGACATGGCAATCCTCGGTTGGTCCTCTGTGGTGCTGGAAGCCCTAGAACCTAACCCCCTAAACCGTGAACCCTCTTGCTTAACCGACGGTACCCGGTAAACCCCAAACTCTAAACCTGAAGCCCTACACCCTGAACCGTGACGGCATGAAAGGCATTCCTGGCTGAGGAGGGCTGTGCTTGCACCTGACGGTTCAGAGTTTTGGTCTTGCATGCAGGGCTTCTTAGAGTTTAAAAGGTATGATACAGGGCTCATGGCTTCAGGCTACCCTAAACCCTAAAGGCTTTGAGATCTTCTTTTCCACCCTGCATCCACGCAGCAAAATTCCCTACTAAAGCCCTGGCTTTCAGATCACACCTCGTGCGATCGCTCCATTCGCCCCTAAGAGTATTGTAATGCTTGCTATGATTGTTACTAGTACTACTACTCATACCAATAAGAATATTGGTGCGGTTAGTATTGTTGGTAACATCTGTACGAATTTAGGGCCTCTTCACGTTCAGGGTATCGGGTTTAGGGTTCCAGGTTCAGTCTGTGGGGGCTTGCCGAATCCCTCCCATGTATACACACATTGATGGATCAAACTTGTCGCAGAACCCAAAGGAAAAAACCTCCGAGAAATCCCAATGGCTTCTCTTGCAGGCCTGGTCTGTGCCCACCGCCGCAATACCTTCGCGGTTGCGCCGGTCTTCGGCGGCTGCTCAGAGGATAGCACAGCCTTCACCACAAGTCTTTCCGGGATCAAAATTTGCAAGTTTTACAGCAGGCATTGAGCAAGTGGACTAGGTACAGTAGCTCGTGCAGTAGTCTGCGGCCAGCTTACCCAAACAAAGGAATCACTTGCAAGATGACTGCTGGCGAAAACCCTGACAAATATTGAATGCGTGGCATGCTCAGCCAAGCTGCAGTTCCTACTCTTAAACTGGCAAAGCGCCATTCGCGTCTCATTGCAGCCGATCTCAAGCCAATCTCTCTCAAAGACTGTAGTCCTTGCCCTCCACAGCGATGTGAGCCTCGACTCAAACTTGGAGCCGAGGAGCGTTCAGCACTGCGCCGCCCTTCTTCCGCTTCTTCGGCGTCGGCTGCTCGGGCCTAGTCGTGCCATCGCCATCGCTTTGAGTCCGAACAGTGACGACGACATGCAGAGGAGAAGAAGAAAGGTTTGATTGCAGTCTATTCTTGCCTGTATTCTGCTGTGCCCTGACCAGAAGGTCGGGGCCCCACGTCAGATTCCGGACCCCTCACCTGTACTGGTGACCCTGACGGGTGAAGAGTATCTAAGGCTGGCTTCGCATGGGTCCGGTGGCTTTTGGTTGATGGACGCCCCAATACGGTAGAGAGAATTAAAAAAGAACAAGAAGTCTCTGTGCCATGAAAGGCTACTGTAGTGGGAACTGGGAGAATTGTCGTGGACCTTTAGTCTGCGGCCGTTTTTCCAGCGACTTTTCGGCGGCATGTGCTAGATTGCTAGATCTTTCCAAAGTAAGTTGTTGTGTATGGCGAACGGCTGACCTGTCAGAATGTAATGACAGGTAATTGTTCGGGCTTTTCTACCTTTGCACGTAGAGAGATGTGAAGAAACATGCGGAAGACTTCGCATCCTGAACCCAGCTCGACTCCAAACCCGTAATCCTGTGAAAAGGTCCCTGCATGCCTCGCATTTTTGCAGTCACCGCCTGCCGTCTGTATAATTCTATTAACCCCTTGAAATGGTTCAAAGGGCTCCACTGTCTGCTCGGCGTCGCATGCCCGGCGCTTCTTGACACGCCTGGGATAAACACAGATGGTTGGCATGGCAGTCATGCACATAGCTGCAGGCGGATCATAGAATATGATACTCACTTTTGTTATATATGTAACAAATCCACACGCATGTAAGTAAGCACGTAATTATGTTTGTAAGCAAGCGGGTATGTAGGCACGTAGATATGTAGATATGAAGGTGTGTGTGTGTATGTGCGAATATATGTATGTATGTAACTATGTATGTATGTATGTACGTAGGCATGTATGTATGCATATATGTAGGCAAGTATGTACGCATGTATGGGTGGATGCATGAATGTATGGATGTGTATGTATAAGTATACTGAATGTATGCAGGCCTGTGCATAAGTACATACGAAGTACGTGCGGACATAGGTACGTAGGTATGTACGTACATATGTATTTGTGTATGTATGTATGTATGTACGCATGTATGGGTGGAGGCATGGATGTATGTATGTGCATATATATATATATATGTATGTATGTGCATAAACAAGTGAACGAACATATATATATATATATATATATATATATACACATACGTGTATATATATATATATATATATGTTGGTGACATGAGCAGTCACAAGGTCATGAAGGATAGCGAGCATAAACCCCGAACTCACTGCAAAGCAAGGATCTCTCAATGAGTTACCCTTCGCATTCGTCAGACCCTGCTCTACTTCGCGGGGAATCACATGATTCAGAGCTCCTCAGAACACGAAGGTGGGCCCAGCCTCCGCTTGCCTCCACTCCAGTTGCCATCCAGGTCTAGATCGTCGTTTCCAAGTGAGGCCATTGAGTCCGCGACTTGGCTGCTGCACAGCGCAGGTCGGGAAGTCGTGGGCCAGAGAAACAAATAAACGGGGTTGCTTACAAATCAGGTCGTTGACTTCGTGCGATTGGCGACCGCCGTGTTGCTGTTGTCCTGCTCGCCTTGCCACTGCAGCCTCCTTGTTGCACCACAACTATGAGTCCAGCCTGTGCATATTATGCCTGTTGCGTTTTTCCGATGAGGTTTGTGCTTCATGTGTGCATCGTCAATGCAATGGTGCTGTTCCGAGCCCATGTATCACTTCAAACAAGTCATGTCACGGAGGTCAAAACCTTAAAACCATTAGCTTTCCGAACCACAAGCCGGCAACAAGAGGGATATGTTCTCTTCCATCACAAGGTAGCTTCGAGCCAGAGCTGCAACAGAAAAAACACAAACATGACATGATTGATCAGCAGATCTAGCCTGCGGAAGAAGGATCCCCCTCTGGGCCGAAGCTACACGAGTGTAGGCGTATAAAGCAAGCGAAGAAGCCACAGGCCCTATCCTAGCTTTTCTCACTAGGCTTCTGTTGGCTGTTGTGGCCTCATCTTTCTGTGGCCGCCTTTGCCAGGGGTTGTTGCTGTCTCAGAGGGCAGCTTCAAGTTGTACCGTGCTTAGCGAGGCACGAAAGGCTTCGGTTTAGTGTCCCTGAATTCCGCTCTTTGATGCCCTAAGGCCGTAAACTCGGTGGGGTCTAGGCTTCGTTCGTTAACCCCAAACCCACATCTGGTTGCTGCCAAGCACACGCCTGAACACCTGCACACGAACCTGCGGATGGCTTACCCGTCTCTGAAACAAAAACACCTCCGAAAGAGTATGACTTCGGCATAATGAACTCGGAATTCCTAAATCCTGAAGCAAAAACTCTCACAATGCCGGCCTCATCGGCATCCTTCCTTGCAGGGCTTATCAGTTTCTTCCACGGAAGAGTTCTGGGTCCCCCAAACCCCCCAAGGCTTTGTTGGTTTGGGCCTGATCCGGCTCCTGTTCAGGCTTGGGAGTTGGCGTTTGGAGCGCCTCGAGGGCTTTCAAAAGACTCAGATGCATATTATGACGCTGGTGAGTCTTGTGAGAATGATGATGCTGGCGCTGCTGATGATGACGCCAATGACGACCGTGCACCAATGACGAAAATGATACTAATGCTGGCGTTGATCGTGCAGAACATGGTGGTGATATGACGAAGACTGTGCTGCTGAGGTTGTGGGTGATGGCGCGCCAAGGCTATGCTAATCACCTTGCAATCAACGGCAAAACTCGCGAACGATTGTATCCAGAAGCTACCTGGTCGGGAATCTCTGAGCGAATCACGAAGGCAGGGTCCCTTTTGCAGGTTTCGGGCTGAAGCAAGTTGGTCATAACGACTGTCAATCGCCTAGTGAGACGATCCAAAACTTGACGACAGTCGTACGGACTCAACCACGCGATGACATGGAACTGCCTTGAGTCCGACAGACCCATGTCGCCCGGCCGCAAAGACTGAACATGAGAAAATTACCTACAGCATGAATGAAGACTGCGACTGTAATCCCTGCATCTTCCATGGCTGGTGTCTCAGTCCAAGGTACCCGTCACCCTCGGTCTGCGAGCGCACCAGGAAGGTCTTTACGGCTTGTGTCAGCCTGTGTCAGCTCTGACGCAGTACAGCTGCATGCCTGTATACATGCATATTTACATACTCACACTTGCATGTATGCAAATATATGTGCAAAAGAAGATGCTGATGTATGAGTACATGTACATGTAAACGTTTGTGTGAATGAATATATATATATATATACATATATATATATATAGAGAGAATATGTGCATGCATATAGGTGTATGTATGAACGTGTAGATGTACGCACACAGACACGCATATAATGTGTGTATGAATGAATGTAGGAATGAATGAACGAATGAATGTATGTATGCGAACATTAGCCCGAGCGTTAGTGTGCATGTCTGCATGTGTACATATTAGTGCACGGTTCTGTGAGGCGGTCGAGTTCGATCGGGGTCTCGGCAAACAGGCTGCGACCATTCCAGGCTGGAAACCGCAAAAACCTTAGCTGCCTTAGCCTTCCTGCTGGGAGTCGGCAAGCTGCTCTTCAAAAGTCGGAAGGCTGCAAATGAAGAGAGGCCCGCTGGCCTGTCCAGCATGCGGCTGGAGTACGCCTTCTTGCTCGAACCATCGGGAGCCTGAACGGGATGTTGAGTTGGCTGTCGCTACTTCAGATCATTCCTGGGGTGCTGCTTTCGGAAGTGGGTTGGTGTGAGGGGGTTTTGTGTGCTGGGGGCAGAGCATATAGCCTGCCATTGGCAAGCTTCTCCGAACGATGCGTCTGTGACCGTTCTTTCAGAGGTAACAGCTTGGCCGGCTTAAGGCGCTGAGGCTTCAGAGGACCTGACTCAACTCTGTTTTTCACAGGTTGCCCATCCTAGACTCCAGAAGTCTCAGAAGCAAAGACGACTCTGCTTGATAAGCAAAGGCAACTAGATTTAATGCATTTTTCAGTCCCAACTGCATCCATGCACCACAAATGCCAACACTCCGATCCTCCACCCAGGACCCCCATTCGCCACAGTAGAAACCCAATTTTCACCCTCCCCCCCGTGGGACGTCCTTGTCAAGCCCATCAAGGCGAACCCATAGGGGCTCGAAGTGTGGGAACACCTCCTGAGAAGAGTTGTAAAGGTACCCTAACCTACCAAAACCTACTTTTTTTGTAGGGTCCCTATAAATTCCAGATTAAGGCCCATAATAAGAACGAACAAAAAAAGCAGGGTTTGATAGGTTAAGGTAGGCAGTAGGGCTCGCGAGTGCCTTTATCACCGCTTCCGACTTTCCTCTGCGCGTTGCGCTTGCGTAATGCAAGATGGCGGCTGTGCTCATGTGCACTCTCAAAAGATCAGGGGCAGCATAGCACTCACTTGGGAGTTGCCTCCGGCAGTCCGAAACCCCAAACCTTGAAGTACAAAGAACCTACAAGTGATGATGGCACATCCAGGTCCCCACATACATCACATGAATACAAGCCACACCTGACGGCCCCTTATAGCAGTCCTTGTTAAGAAAGGTCTCCAACTTCCTCAGGCAGTGTTTTCAGGTCAAATTTGTTTGAGCCATCCATCTTAGCAAGTACGGGTTTCAAGGACGGCGAAGTTGGGGCTCGGCAAGATGGAACATCTGACCTGGCCACGAACCTGGAGCCTTCCACAATGCTCTGGCACGGGGGATTCGATTCCTCGATTGAATCTGCCCAATCATTCAGTGCGCGTGTGGCCTGATCTCAGTCCTCAGCTGGGCCCTAAAGCATAGAACAGGCATCCTCGAATTGAACCTCAAAAGCCTGCAGCCCAAATCCATCTCCGCACATTCTGAGCTCTTCGCCCCTCACCCAGGCCGGCGGCAACGGACACGAGCAGCGGCGGGGCATTATTGTAAGCTGCCAAATCAGCGGGTGTGGACACGAGCAATGATAGAACCCCTGGCTCGCGTTGTCGATCAGGACCATAACATGGATAACAACTGTCTGCTGATGCAGGCCGGGCCGAATGCCTTGACCGACTAGGGATCCTGTCTCACTAAGTACTCCGACCGAGAAAGCTCAAGAGGCCAGTGGAGGATTTGTGTGCGGTATTCTTAGCACGGCAAGCTGCCAAACTCCCTGGCTACGAAGACGAAGCCACAAAAGAATCGAAACCATCCCACTGCAAAGCCAGGCCGGGCTGGCTAAGCGTGACTTTGGGAACGGCTATGTGCAACTCCACCTGGACGGGGCTGGCTTTACTGAAGGAGGTTCGGTTCGGAGGGAGGCGAAATAATGGACGAGGATCAGGAAGAAGAGGCTTGAGATGGCTGCCTCCTACGGAGAGAAAGAGACAGGGACAAACAAAACGAGAACGCTAGCAGTGACAGGCAGGGATTGCCCGCCCTCCCACCCCCCCAGGCCGCCTTGGAGTTGATGGCCTCAGCTAGCTTGGCGGTTCGCAGCGTCTCCAGCTGTGAGGTGTGCTGGGCATGCATCGCCATGGCCTGCAGCGTTCATGAGTGGGGAGCTCTCCGATGTGCCCGGATACGTACCCCGAGACCTATGCCCTATGCTCTTTTGAAGACAGCTATCGCTACCAGGCAGTCTGGAACAAAAACGACGACACGACAAGAACTGGCCAAGCAAATGCTGACGCGAAATCGATATCGGCACTGTCACTGACGATCTGAATGATCCTGATGACCATTACGGCAGTCATTATGGTAGTGTAGGTTATGCGCATCGCTTTTGGTGACGAAAGCTGTGGTGGACAACGATGGTGAGCAAAGCGACACCTGCTCGTCGAGAACAGTAGATTAAATACTTGCCGAGCAGGGGCTTGCAGCCGTGAAAGCAAGAGGTCCGGATAGCAATTACAGGTTCATTTGTATGCTGACTGGTTGAGACTCTAGGCCAATATGACATTTCTTGCGTGTTCACATGGGTTCACCTTTGAATGGACCCTTGCTGCTTCGAGCTACCCGATACTCCCGATACACCCTGGCTCCTTCTCTGCTGCTGCCATCGCCACGGCGACGCTGTGAGCCATTTCCTGCACCGACGCAGCTTCAATGCTAGGTTTGGGTTTGACGTTGCTGTAAGTCTTGCTCAATATTGGCACCACAGTTCTAGCATTTGGCCATACAGAAATAGGTCATGAAAGTATAAGAGAGCTTTAGGGATCGCACCCCGGTCCTCGTGGCGCTTGGCCTGAAGCTGCTGCTCCTCAGTATCAATCATGGCGACTAGCAGTCTGCGAAGCCTAGCGCAAGAGTCTGGGAGTTGTAAAGCCTAGCGCTGGAGTCTCGGATAAGTGCATTAGTGTCTGGCATAACATAATATTTATTGCAACAAACAAGTACAGTAATATGATATACTGCATGGCCTGCCTGCAGCAGTTGCTGATTCTCCATCTTCAGCTTCCGGATCGTTTCTTGCAGATCCCGGATCTGGCGGGCGATCGGATGTAGCATCTCAACGATTACTCGCCTATAGTCTCAGCTTGGAACTTGTTGCAACTGGTGTTTCCTTTCGGGAACGAATCTCTTTGAACAATGTTCAAGCTTACCTTGAAGGAGGTCGAGATGCAGCAGCAGCTACTGCATCCCTTTGCAGGTCCTGTGTTGCAAGGCTTGAGGGTCCCCTATACCCCTCAAGCATTGAAAGCAAAAGCTTAATCCCGATCTGCCGGCAGCTACGTGCAAGATGCCTTCGACAGGATATGAATGACTGGTCAACTATAATGCCAACTCTGCCCAACTCGATAGCTAGGGCTAACCGTTTTGAGAAGTCGCACTGTAAGCACAGTTTGAGGAACCGCAATCAGCATACGCTTCCCCAAACCTCATGTCAGTGTTCCCAAAACTGGGCAAGCATCCGCATTTAGGTAGTTGCTGGTAACCGTTTAGGAGGCTTGGTGGGATGAAAGCTTGCCTGGCCAATACTCGTCCCTCCCCGTTTCACTGCCCAGCTGCCTGTGCCGCATTCTGCTCGTTTGCCTGCTGGTCTCTTCTGTCAGCAGCCTGACACGTAGGATGATGTCTCGGCTAGAGGCCATGGCACATAACCACTATGTACTTCGCCAAAGACTTTGAGTTCTTCATCTCTGCAGCACTGGATGTGGCAACCGTATGTCCTATGCGAAGAGGAACATGTTCCATAGTCTTGGCAATGAACAGGACAGCCCTTTCCAGCCTCGCAAACCTCTTGCGTCAGCTTCTGCTGGTCTGCCAGACCCTGATGTGTGCATTGGCTGAGATCGGCGGGGGGCGGGGGGGGGTTGTCGTGCTAACGTGGGTATACCGGGCCGGGAATCAAGACTTGTCAAGCAAACCTCTCCTCTTCAGTATCAGGAGTCACCCACTCCCACCCTGAACATGATTCCTGAAAGATCCTTCCTTCTAGCCCCTAAATCGTAACCAAAGAGCGCCTGAAGCCCTTTATAAGCCCTGAGCCCGCATCCCGGGACACCTTCAACTCTGGCACCCTTCCAAAGCTCTTACTTATAAACAGGTATCAAGCTCCGCTGATCCAGAACCCTAAACAGCAGGATCCTGATTCTAAGGACCCCTGTATAAACAGACCTTGAACCCTTAACCCTAAGGCCCTAAGGACCCCTAAACAGGGAAAGAGCATAATATATCATGATATGGTCTGGAATCTAATGTACAATAATTTGCTATACTTTGCTATAACATAATGTAATATACCCCCGACCCCCCTTAAAAAAAAAAAAAAAAAAAACAGACAAAACTCATTGTTGGGGGCCTTTCGGAGGCGCTCAATCTCCGCCTCCTTCTCGGCGACCAAGGCCTGGTTACTGTCTGGGCTTTCGGGTTTCGGGTCTCCTTTTTTTGTTTAAGGGTTTGGGGTCTAGGGCTTCGAGTTTAGATTAGGGCCTATAGGGTTTATTTAGAGTTTAGAGTTTCTTTTTAGACGTCCCTTTTCCGTTCCGGAAAGTAACCCTTGGGGTTTAGGATTTGGGGTTATAGGGGTTATACGGTCGACGGAGGGTTTAGGGTAAGGTTTTAAGGAGTTCTATGAGGCTACCCTCTAGGCCTCTAGGCGTGCTATAAGTTCAAGGGTGTTTCCAAAAGGATTACTCTAAGGTGGGGGTTTGGGAATTGGGTTCTACACGGGTCAGGATCTTCGGCTCAACGGAAGTCTGTTGCCTTTGGCCTCAAACTGCGGTTTAGGGGACAGTCTTTCACGCACTTACAGCCGTGAACCCCAAAGCCGGAACCTCGCAAACCATGAGTCCGAAGCTTCAAACACCCAAAATCCTGAAAGCCAGCGCAAGTTCTTATCCCGAAAGCCCCTTGTAGCCCTCGATCAGCCCAAACTTAGGGGCTGAGTACCCTAGCCCAAAAAAGGTTAACCTTTTGAAGTATATTAGGATTATATAAGCCCCAAAACGGTTAAAGGTTACCTACTCAGCCACTATGCAAACCATAGGAAATGACAAACCCCGACAAAACCGCCTCAAGCTTCACGCAGAGCTCCTCAGAGCGTTCGGCGCGCTGTCGGATGCTATCGACCTGGCCAGGGCAAATTTCAGGGGTTCAAACTTCCGCCGTGGCGTTGGGAGCGAGTACCATAGTCTAATGCAGTTTCAAGCATTTGGGGTGGCAACACAAGATCTAGAACAACACCGGCAAGTTGACTTGCAATACCGTGCACTTGCAAGGGGGACGAAACTGCATGCTGGAAGACCTGGCAATGCTTGCGCACAGAGTTTAAAATCTCTCAAAAGCCAGGTCGTAACAATTGCATCCATCCTCCACCCGAAGTCTCAAGTGCTAGTTGCGAATGTTGCGAACTGCCCTGAGCAGCTCATGGACCTGCGTCTCGAGCTCGGCACGAGACGCGATGGCCTCTTCAAGCTGTGTTGAAAGCGAGGCCACCTGGGTGAGGGTTGCGCTGAGGGCTTGGGGATTCGATTTTTCACGATTAATGTATGGGCCCTAATGATTAGAAGAGGGTTCTGGGGGTTCCTTATCATAAGTATAGTATAATGGGCCCCAAAATCTTATTCTAATTATTAAGGCCCCCAAGATTGGTCGGATCTGAGCGCAGGCTTGACAATCGTACTGAATTCCTATGGTGAGCTCCTTTTTGAGCATCATGTGCCAATGATATGGGAGTTTCCGAAAATTGGGGACCCGAATATAGTACCCTAAATAATAGGATCCTTATTATAAGGCCCCCTAAATAAGGTATCCCTAATTTTCGGAAACTCCCACAGTTGTAGCAACCGCAACCCGTCTGAGCCGACGTACTCTCTGCAATGGATCCCCACAAACATAACTCGGAGCGACCGAAATGCGTCTGACTGCGGGACCCCGAAGACCGCGATGCCCCAATATCCTGAACCTCAGAGACTTCTCGTTGAAAGGGTGGGGGCACCTCAATACTCAACCCCTCCCACCCTTGACGACTAGACTCCCAAACCCGCAACCCTAAACCCCATGCTCTACCCAAGCCCCAAACCGGGAACCAAACGAACAAACACAAAACCCCAAACCTTGAGCCATACGATTCCCAGGCCTTAAGCCTTAAACCACCCTCCCTCTTCGCTGCGCACCTGCGGCTTCAACTCCTTGAGCTGCTTAGTGGACTCCTGGAGTTCAGCCTGTGCGGTGCCGGAGAAAATAGACTACAAAAAGCAAGCCAGAACAACAAAAGCATGCAGAGAGTCCTTCACGACTCAAAGATACACTTGTCTTTAACTTCGTTCACAAGCCAACCAACACACACTCCCCTCCTACCCACCAAGCTCCCAAAGCACGGAAGCGTCTTGGGCCGAAGTGTCTTGGGTCGAACGGCTGAACATGGAATGCCTCGATCGATGTCCGAAGACGCGACACACGGAATTCCGAACCAAACCCCCGAATCGAAGAGGGAAAACAGCCGCCCAAATTTAGCTGCGGACCCAGACTAATTGAACTGGGACTCACCTGGAGGATCGAATGTTCCTAAACCCGCAACCCTCAACCCCTAAGCTCCGGCCCTAAGTCCTGGAAAGCAACTGTAAAGATTATGTCCCAACCTGAAGTCGATTCTTCTCCTCGTTCAGAGCATCACGCTGCCTTCAGTTGCCGTGCTGTGCTTTAGCCGGAAGACGCTTTGGGGCGTTGCATCGATTCAAACGCTCTGGCGGGCTTTGGCATGCTGCAATGATCCGCTGGGGTTCCGGGATTTCAGCGCACCCGAAAACAGGAAGAAGGCTCGACACCCAACCAGAACAGCGCTCCGCATCTGGCGACAGCCCAACACCACGGCAGCAATTCAATGCACACCACCGCAATCACTCAGCACAATACCCTGTCCTGAAGCATTCTACCTGACACCCGGAAGAAACACCAGGTAACGGCCTGTCGTAGCTGTTGTAGCATCGGTACGTTTTGTTGCTGTATACAGCAATATACACATGCAGACCTGATGCACATGCAACACAATCAGCTAGTCCTGCATGTCAACATCCATGTACTCGTACATTTATAGCTCTGTAGCAAAATGCATGTAACATGCTATGTTGTGACATGCTCAGTGACTTTGGTTATGTAATGCTATACTTAATGTCTGTGTGAACCTAGTATCTACGTACCTGCGTACCTGCGTACGGGTGTGAACATGCACGTGTGCTTGCATGCTAGCATGCACACATCGGCACACTGTTGCTACATGCAAAAGCACATTTGCGCCCGAACCTCCTGAGGTGCTTCAAGCTCGCTGGCGTGAGGCCGCAAGGCTCCTCGGAGGGCAAAGGCCTCGAATGGCGGCCAAAGAGCTTGAAGCTACCTACCATCCTACCTATACCTGGTGGTCCTGGCATGGTACCATATGCATGGGGGGGCAGTGATGGAGGTCTGTTAACATTTAGATAGCGAATGTAGCTCAGCATCGTTGTAGAACGAGGGAGTCTGCTTGCTACCTGGGCCCCGATTGCTTCCAGCTACTCAACAATCTGCAAAGTTGGTGCCCGAACCAGCGGTGCTTTTGCTGAAGGGTTTTCTCTCGGATAGCGGGATGCTTCAACAACAATGGGATCCGTGCTCCTGCGTTGTAGCGTCGGACCAAGGCAATGCAGGTCGTAAGTACTGGATCGTATTTAGTGATGACTTATGTGCATTCAGCAGCGCGAAATGACAGTGACCAAGAGGAGAGAACAACAACAACATCTAGATAGGGTGCACGATTCGGGGGTTTTAGAGTTTACGCGTTACGATCCTAAGCAACAAACCCTCGTTGACCCCTGTGCATAGGGACCCTCAATCCAAACTCCAAACCCAATGACAGTCAGGGGGCGCTGTCTGGGACAAACTCTCGCCGTCGTTGTCCAAAGCCTCAGCGACCACTGCAGGGAGAGTCTCCGTAAGGGGGCTAGACCTACTGAATTCTGAGAATCGTGGCAGCATTCGATAGTCTCAACCCAGAGTTCGGGGCTTAGGGTATATCCGTGTTCTTGCGATTCTCGAAAACTTCGTCATGTTGGCATGACGTGAGGTTGCGATGCGCTGCTCCTAGCCGAAGAGTTCTGCAAGGCCTAAGCGACCACCGTGTCGAAAGGGGGCATCCTTAGCCTTCGAAAGGTCTCTGCAGGCACAAATTTCACATTGGCTCGAAGGAACATACTCACATTCGTCGAAGATCACTCAGGTATCGTACTTGTTTGTTGGCAAAGAGTAACCCAAAGAAAACCTTTCAGAACCTTAGCTTGAGCTCTGGACATGGGCACCGCTCGCCTCCTTCGAAGGGGGCGTGCTTGCCACGAGCCTTGGAAGTTTGGGTCTCGGAGACAGAGGAGAGCTTGAGCTGATTGACCGGGAGGACGACAGTCAAAAACACAATTCATTACCGCGCTACTCCTTTGGAGTCCGTCTTCTAAGTTACCACGGGCCCTTTGCTGCAAGGGAGGTGCGACAGTGGCTTTGAAAGCTTCAAAAGCCTGGTTACACTTGTTTAAACCAAGCTAGACCGGCTGACTTCAGCTCGAAAACCGGTGTAGTCAGGGTCCGACAACTCCGGCTGCAAGGTAGGCACGAAGAATTCTCGCCGAGGAGCGGCAGGGACGGCGTGCCAGCCATTTGAGACGAAGGGCTCTCCAGTGACCTGTGCTTTCAGCTGTAAATAGGTCAGCGTGTGGGCAGTCGAAGTGCTCAGGGTCGAGAATTGCCGGTTTGGCGTCGTTGAAGGATATCCGCTGTCATAGTCTGGGGTGGAAACTTACACAGCACCAGCGCAGAGGCTGACGGTGCTCCCAGAACGCTCTGCTGTAAGCACTGCAATCCAGTTGGCTACTCCCTCCATACCTGGAGCCCCGGCCCACGTG
The DNA here is from genome assembly GCA_003297005.1 of Symbiodinium sp. clade A Y106. Lineage (NCBI taxonomy): Eukaryota > Dinophyceae > Suessiales > Symbiodiniaceae > Symbiodinium > Symbiodinium sp. clade A. The sequence continues at coordinate 42,372 of BGNK01003655.1, read as the reverse complement.
TCCATCGACAAACCAAGGAATTGGCTCTGACCCTACAACGCTTACAAAGGATTGCACGGTATGGCCAAGCAAAGCCTGGCAGTGCAGTGTCGAGTCGAATCTACTCTACAGTATCTTTGTGCTTGTGTGCAACCATGCACATCTGCCAGACAAGTGCAATGCATAAGTCAGAAGCAACACGGCGCTGGAATCGTAGTCGTCGTCATCGTCGTCGTCCACGGCTGATGCTCACATGGCAGTAGCCATCTTCCTCTTCCAAATCTTTCCTCCTGTTGGCTGCTACAAAGCATAGCGTTGTCCGAACCGTTCCGCGGATCTTCTACAATAACAGCCAAGCTGCGTTGTGGAACCAGCAGCACAGTGACAGTTTGCCAAGCTCGGGATGTCAGAATTATGCGCAAACTAATTTGAGAATGAAGCAACGAGGTTTTTCTCGAGGATGCACAGAAACAGAATCAAATGCATGCAATCATGACAACTGATGACTGCATGCGGCCGTCCTGCATGTATCATAGTCAAGAATCTAGAGGCAAGAATTACAACCGACGTCTAACCAAGGAAGGGGCTTTGTGGAATCTAACTACACTACTGGTACGTACTGGAGGTATCTAAGCTCATGGCAGCGTGGCTCCGCGACGGAGGACATTGCTTGTGCCGCGAGGGACACGGCCAAATCCTCCGGAGCACTGAGGACTGTTGCAGCCCTGTTTGGGCCTTTGGTAAGCTCTGAAGTGAGACTTATGATGCTGGAATGCTCCGCCTTTTTGTACGTTGCCATTCAGGACTAAGGGTTTGCAGGGTTTTCACTAGGGTTCAGGGTCTTTAAAAGTAAAGTGTTCCAGGAACTTGAACTTTGTGGGGTTCTTAAGGGTCTACAGCTGCGGCTTCTGGGATTGGGGCTCGTTCTACTCTTGTTGACTTCGTAGAAGTTCTCACACTCTGCTCCGAACAGATGTCCATAAACATCTGCAGGAAAGTGCCATCCTGAACTGCGATCGACTGAATCGTATCTTTCTGTTCGTACATGCTTGTGTCGTTGAGTTCAGCAGGGTGATGCGGCAGCGAAGCAGCTTCAACTTTCCGTTAAAGCCGGCACTCCCATCCCAAGCGGTCGAAGACAGTTCCTCCGAAAATCCTGAGTCCCGAAATCCCAAATACCAAGCTTGACGAACTCCGCAGAATACGAACTGGAAAGCAAAGCAAGGCTTCACAACCCACCGAAGCCCAAAGTCCCACAAGAAGACCGAACTCGGAATCGCTAGATCCCCAAGGCGCCCGAATTCGATCGCTCTGGCGCTGCGGGGCGACTTGCCATGACTTGGTTGAGGAAGGTGTAGGTTTGGGCTTCGTGGTCTAGCGAGGTTGGTGGCTGAAGGTCTTCATTTCGACAGGCGTGGAAGTTAGAGGTGCAGGAATAGGAGCGGCAGTAGGAGCAATGGCTGCGGCATCAGCAGTGGCAGCAGCAGCAGCAGAAGCAGAACCCGGTGACTGCAGAAACGTGAAAACCAAAGCACGGCCGACGGAAGAACTAAGCCTTCAGCCCAAACCAGTATACCGAGACTCTCTCAGCATGTAAAACTATACACATGTATACATACATAATATACGCACATGCATGCATACGTACATAATTACACGTACGCACATACGAACAGACACACACACACACACACACACCTGCAAACACAGAGAGAGAGAGAGAGAAATGCACATACATACACCCGCCTACCTGCCTACCTACCTACCTACCTGCATACATACAACCACATACATACGTACAAACACATACATGCATGCATGCATGTTGCTTTCATATAATACATACATACATACATACGTACATGCATACATGCTAAACTTATGCATATGCATGTCATACGTACGAGTATATACATGTGATTATTGCGCACCTGCCTGCCTGGCATGTTGCGTTGGGACATAACATGACATAACAATGCACTGATGTGTAAGCTCAGCGGTGGGCAAGCAGGAAAGGAAACAAAGCCGTTGGCGAACACGCACAAGCACGGTGCTTGAAGCACGCACACGCTCAGACATGCGCGGACACGCACAGAAACATAAACAAAACTCTTCAAGAGACACAGGTGCACGCGAACGGACGGACAGACACACAGACAGATGCAGCCACGGACACACAGACGCAGACGGACAGACGCACAGACACACAGACGCACAGACACACAGACACACAGACACGCAGACACGCAGACACACAGACATGCAGACATGCACACACACACACACCCACAGACACACACACACACACACACACACACACACAAAATCACACAAAGACACACACGCACACACACCGACACCGACACCGACACCGAGACACCGACACACACACCGACACCGACACCGACACCGACACACACACACACACACAGACACAGACAGAGGCACAGACACAGATGCGCGTAAACGCGCCAACGAAAGTTGTGGAGGAAGGAATCCACATTCATGTGAGCATCTGCTTCTACGTACTGAAGATTGCTTGCTTGGCAACGGAAGAAACCTGAGAGATCCTGAGAGTCGCACGTCCCTCAGGCGTTGGCTTTTGACAAGGCCCGATTGGACATGGGAAGGCCCCAGAAAAAACGACAGCAGAGCAGATTTAGGGTCTTCGGCTTTGGGTACTGTAGTCTAAGGCCCCGGTTTACTTTTTCTCTGCTACTGGGCTTCTTACATCCCAGGGGTGTCACTTGAGAGTGCAGGGTTGTGTCCGTGGGAGTGGTGATGCTTCACAATTAGATCTATGCGGCTTCAATAACTGAAACTGGCGTAGTCTTGGCCACGTGGAATCATGCAGATGCCTCTGGCTAGTTCAGTTGAGAATGTCTGCCTTGCTTGATCTTGCTGAAGTGATTGTCATGAAGAGCACTTCATTGAATTTCCGATTGCCTGCTGCACGAAAGTGAAGAGAAATAGTTGGCTCCTCATATCCTCCACGCACTTGAACCCCCACAGCTGGTGGTCGCTCGGCGCTGTGGTCGCTCGCAGATAAACACGCATCTTCTGATATCATTGAGCTCTACGGTGGCAGCAGGATGCAGCAGGTAGTCTGCATTCCATTCCCAACATCCTCCTCTACCTCCCCTATAGACCCACATAACACGTCCTAATCCTGCGGACGATGCTTCTAACATGACATTCGGACTTGTACCTAGTAACAAAAATGACGGTGTTGAGAAGCCCTGTAAGACTATTCTCTGCTAGATCGATGCTGTAGGGTTGCCGGGGCAGCACATTCCCAGACCTGTACAAAGGTTTCAGCAGACGGTGTAGGCAGGGCTTCCAGCCTGGAAGGAACTAGCAGAAGAAGCTGCACAAGCCTGCATGTGTCCCCGCCGGCCCTGTAACGAGGAGGCAGCCTCAAAGGAAAAGACTGAACATCCCTCTTCACCAGACTCCTTCCTGGCACCTCCAACACCTTCACCTCCAAGAAACTCACACGCAATAGGGACGGACAACGGTCGACTAGTCTGAAACTGAGTCGCCACAACCCTGGCACAGTCTGCCTTCTTTGGCACAAGCCAAGCTTGTTTGCAAGTCGTGGCTGCGCCATATGTACAGACACGCCACTGTTAATGGCTCTAGGCTGCAGGTATGCAAGGGGAGGGGAGAGGACCTCACCTGCACATGGAAGAAAAGGGCAGGACTCGCAAATGACCATCCCTCATGTTCCTGAACTTGACACCAGAACGGTCGTCCCAGGCCCACTACGGTACTTTCCTGCAACAGGAAACCCCCCCGTCCATCGCCCCACTAGCAGTTAGCCTGAAAGACAAAAGAGTCCTCAGTCCCAACACGCCCCCCTGCGCGACTCGCCGCGCGTCTCGACCTATGGCCGAAAGCCGTGGAGCTTCCAAACGCGCACGTCCTGTCAGGAAGACATGCTACTATGAGGAGTCTGAACATCGAACCCTTATCCGAACATCGGCATCGGCATCGACTCCACAATCGTCATCACCAGCACCAACGAACAGTCAAGCTTGGACCTGATTGTGCTGCATGCCCTCTAAACCATCGCAGAAAACCCTCAACCTCGGACCGCTGCAGGCAACGTCTTGCTGTAAGTGTAGTGCAACATGAAGATTGGCTCCAGTGCCGAACCCTCCAACTCAAAGAGCCCTAAAGGCATCCGAACACTAACACCATAGAGTCCGAAAGCACTAAGGCTCTAAATCCCCAACCCCAAACTAAAACACATTTCCACCGAAGTCTTACCCTAACCACCCTGGAGCCCGAAACCCTGCAAACACGAGCAGTGCCAGGACGCCTGGATGGGAAGCTTCGCTCTTTGGCTCGGCTCGGCCTGCACGTAGTCAAGCATGACCTGGTCCTGAGTCGTTAGTTTGGCTGTCCAGGTGATGATGCTAAGTATAACACTAATGCTAATACATGTACTAACAGTACGAATGGTGCATCCCCGGATTACCATCCCCCGCATCGCAGTAAACGCTCCCACACAACATGCGGAGATGCCAACTTCTGTCCAGACGATCTTGCACATCATTGCTGTCGTCACCGGCATCATCATTGCCACCAGGCATCGAGAGGATCCATCTTGCAGGAGTGCAGCACCGGCAGCGCACTTATGCTCGAGAGGCCTGTTTCAGCTGACGGCCGCAACCTCAACTACTTATGTAGGCTTGAGGTCATGCTGCTGCAGCCTTGCTCGGTTGGTCGTGGCTGGCACGTCCCTTGCCGCCAGCGCAATTCTCACAGAGCAGATGTATCGAGCGAAGTCGATTGGATCGTGTTGGAAGGGTATTGTCAGCTGCCCAGCCGCTCATCAGAATGGAGGTTTCGCAATATCCAACAGAAATGAACCTTAAATCCCATTCTCATGTTCTCACTTGCAGAGGCGGAACATTGGTTTGCACCAGATGCCGCCTGAACACGCCAGAAGCTGTTAGAGCCGAGAGATGGCCTACACATGCGAGACTCTGGCATTGGTCCTCGAGCCCTTCCTTTTACACCTTAAACCTGGGGTCTTTGGAATCCAGAGGCCTCAAGCTGGAAGCTTGCAGAATCATTGAGAGTACTATAGGGGCCTTAATAATTAGAGAATAGGGTTTTGGTGCCCATTATGCTATAATTATGATAATTAAGGAACCCCCAAAATCGTGTAGGTAATTATTAAGGCCCTATAATAGTTGACGTTCCAGCGCAGTCCTCGCTGGTCCAGTGCTCCGGCATGCGCCGCCGTGCCTGGGCCAGGGCCTCACAAGGACGAAGCTGCAGAGATTTGCCGTGGCTCCAGCATCAGAAGCCCTAAGCCAAGGAATGACACATGTTCGTAGTTGTATGCACGGATCTAGTCATGTATCGTCAGTTTGTAATGTTCACGATGTGCACTCACGAAGGTCTCGAAGCCTGACAGTTACTTTGAGGACGCCAGGCACTTTTGATCTCAATGTCTGTAGATCCTCCCATGAGGGCGTTGCAGAAGACTGGGTTTCGCAGTTGCTGATGCGAGTAGATGGGGGCAGCTTCTCAAATGGAGCCATATTGCACCCCGGATGCATCAACCAAGAACACGGGGAGCACAGCGTTAGTGAAAAGGCAGTGTCAGACAACTTTGGTGATTGGCTGTGTTTTCGTCTCAAAACCGATGCAACAAAACCACCTGTCTGGTAAGTGCAGTGTCGAGGAAGCAAAACACCGAGGGAACAGCAGATGCTGTAGATGCAAGCATGCTCGGATTTTTTTGTTTCACCGGAGGTTCAACAGTTCATCAAAGTGGTGCAAGGCTGAGTTCCATGCAGAAGCAGCTAGTAGCTAGTAGGGATCCCGAAGCTCGGACATGCACTTTCCTGTCCCCTGAGCCACTAGATCCTGTCGTTCCCCACGATCCGCACAAGCTCCATGCCACGCCAGGCTTACAGTAATATAGGGCCTCAATAATTTGAATAGGCTTTTGGGGCCCATTGTACGAAAATTACAACAAGGAACCCCCAAAATAGCTGTACTAGGCACGAGCCTTCGAGGCTTTCTCAGCCAGAATCTTGGCGCCGGCGTCTGCCCAACACGGGGACTTAGAGGAAATAAACTCTCAACTGTCAACAGCAATCCTCGGAGTGAAGGATGGTCGCCACATTCAGCTCTTTAGGGTGAAGGGCTCTCCGGAGCTTTGGGGGAGGTGCCGGGAAAGACACGTGTAGAGTGTAGAGCTGGAGCTCTACCTCTAAAAGATCCCCACCCTGACCCTGACTGCTCCCGTCCCTGCTCTGAAGCCGCACCGGGAGGGCGGTCTCTTCATAGCCTGAGCAACCCCCAACATTGCCGCGCCCTTAGGCCCCCCGGTACCTCAACTCCTGTACTCCTTCTCCGAGCTTCGTGAAGTAACGAGACAAGCAGAGACCCCAGACAAACCAAACTACTCCCAGAGGGCCAAAGGCCTCCGACGCCGTACCTGTAGTGCTCTAAGAGCACATGGTAGATACACCTCAAGATCTTCAGATGTGGCACCAACACCAGGTTGTAAGGGTCTTGGAAAGCAGGAACACAACAGGGAGGATGGGATTCCAACCCCCTGGGCTGGGCTGCCTATACTGCACGTGCCTGTCATGGCTTCCGAGCGACTTGAGGCTGCAGAAAGTTTCCGTCGTAGGGAAAAACTTACCGGGAATCAAGACCGAGAACCCAGCTGGCCGGCGATATACTGCGCAAAGGGTGCGTCCGGATGCCTGGCAAAGGGACTTCATGCCAACAAGCAAATAGCCACTGATCGTCTCGCCGTTATGAAACAGCATGTGCATCGGGGATTATTTGACGATGCTCAGCAACTTCGGATTAAAATACAAAGATCATGAGGTCTAGGATCTGAAGGGGAGCAGGATGCTTGGGTTTACTGTCCAACCCCAACGAAGACCGGCTGACAGCTGAGACTCTTCACGGATATTCACGGCCAACTCACAGGTTCAACCAGACAACGTGTGAGTTTCAAAAGCAAGTGCCCTGACATGTCGTTCCTTGGAGCTGAAGAAACGAAACTGAAGTATCCCTTCAACCCTAAACCATCCTTAACCCTGAACCCGGAGACTCGAGGAAGGCAGGTGCCCCTGAATATGTGCATGCAGCAGAGTTCGTCAGTGGCCGCCTCTGGAAGCAAGCTAGGCAAGCTCTCCTCGGACGGTTATATACCGAGAACCTATGTGTAAGTGTAAGGGCTTAGGATTCAGGGTGAACCCTTTTGATTAGTGACCCATCAGGCATAAGATTCCACACAAAATCAGTGTGCACAGCCACTCTGTTACCAAGTTATCAACTATTATGACAAACATATCTGAAACAACTATATCTTTTGGGTGCTTGTCATTACTGTTTGTGCCAGGTGTGGCGGATCACTGTTGAGGATGAGTTACATAAGTTCCCTCCATCTCTTTTCAGCTGACCAGGTTTGCTTTGCGTTTGACATCCAATCACATAGTGCTTCTTTGAATGTGGTTGTGGTCACGAAGAGACACCTTGCTGATTGCTTGCGAGCGCGAACCTTGCAAACGTTTCATTGACCGAAAAGCCACCTTGCATTTGCAACAAGACTTCGTTTGCAGCAATGCGTCTAGACTAGATCACACCCTAAATCCTATAAACGCGACCTTCAATCCGAGCAGGTACTTTCGATCGTCCTTTCTCAAGCCATGTGCGAAGACTCCATGAAGCCAGAGAAGGAGTATCTCATTTCCCTTTCGGTTCGACACCATCGAATGAGAGGACAGCCTTAAACCTGCATATGCACTTGACGCCGCCTCGTAGCGAAGACTGCAACTGGTAAACCGACCGAAGCATGCATGTCGCCACTTTATCATAATAACCGTTTATGTACATGCACAACTATGGTCTGTGGGTGGTTCTCGTTGACTCGCTGATTTTAAAAGACCTCCTAATGGAGTCATCGTATATTGGTCGATGTTGTTTGCATTGCATGTACACCAGTCGTGGCATGACGGCACAAGCAATTGTGGTGGTCGTCAGCTATTGCTCGCCATGATGATGCATACGGCCGTCTGACTCTTCTTGCACGAGTACAGGGCTGCGCCCTTTGGGTCAGTCAGCAGGCTCTATTGCTCTACTCTGCCAAGAGACATGGCTTCCTCGTAGTCCCGGCCTTTGCTCCAGTAGACGAGAGCAGCTGAACACTTCGGCTGAGGGTATCACATGCAAGGCCCTGGTTTGGGGTCTCTTCATCAAGGGGAGTCCTGTCGATGATTTCTCTGCATTCTTGGCATTCTGATACCCCTTTACATAGTCTCACTCGAAGTCTCAACAAAGCATCCGGAATCCATGCCGAGTCGCGAAGAAGATGGCAGTTGCCAAGGCCTGCAAAGGGAGCGAGGGGTCGGTTTTGGCGTAGCAACGGATGGGGTCCGGAGGTGGGTGGTCTCTTGTGAAGCGGTCTGGCCTTTCATCTTCTTTGGACCCTGAAAACACGGATGTCTCGGACCTCGGTCTTGGCTTGCTTCAGCTGAGAGTCCTCGAATTCTCGAATTCTCCCACCAGAATCATCCAGAACTGCTGTGGATTCATAACATCCCCCTGACACGGCAACATGGTCCAACACGTACCCCGTCCATCCAATCTTGGCCTCCGGTGGCTGTCGCTGGCTCAGTTGGTTCTGAAGGGCTCGTGTCAGTGCGACCTCCCGAACCTCCTTAATGCTCAAGCGCCGTATCCCCGAGGATCCGATGCCACAAAATCTGCACTCGAATCTGTTGTAACCCCAAGCACGGTCATTTTGGGGCGAAGCTGCGTGTGCCCTCAAAGCCAACACCCCAGCCCGAAAGTCCTCAAACCACACCCTACAGCCCTAAACGAGCTTTGTCCCGTACGGAGGGCAAACTATACCGGGCCCTGCGACGTGGTAAAGACTGTTAGTCTGATAACCCGTGGGATCCCCTAAACCCTAAACCCCAAACCCGTCCAGAATCCAATTTCTCGCAGAAACTGTCAGTATCCCATGCATCTAGCAACCCTTAGAGCCTTAGAGTAAGCCTTAAAGTACCCTCACAGAACCTTTCTGGGAAGGCCTTGGTAGGGCAGCTTGAAGTCGGGATCCAGAAGGATGGCTTTCATCAGGCAGTCCACAGCGTCGTCGTACCTTTCAAAGTGTGTAAGGTGTAAGAGTTTTTGGCTTTGAGGTCTTCGAGGATCAAGGTGAAGGATCTTGGGTTTTAGGGTTTGGGGCTTCTGGCGTTCGAGCTAGACTAGATGCCGAGGGGTACCTGAGTAGGATCGAAAAATATTGAAAACACGTGGGCAAGGCAGTCGAAAGCTGTCTGCGGTGGTCCATGCTCTGCAGTGTCCTGTGCCGAAGGTAGAGACTGGCCACCTCGCTTCGTCTGGGTTTCAAAAGAAGTTGGATGTCGAAACACAACAGCTCGAAACCTGCAGCTCTTTGAATTAGAGGGCACTGCCCGACTTCCTGGTAGTAGCGGCCCTGAAGGTAATGGGACCTGCCAGCCGGCTTTGCAAGCTCATGTTTGAACGATCAGACTGTGGGGAGAGTGCTCGGGAACGAGATGATCGATACGTTTGCATTTATCTATCTGTCTGCTTGAGTTTAGGCGTACATGTATTGTATATATATATATACACATGCAGAGATATGTATATACATATACATATACTATGTATGTGCAATGATTCCCCACAGACAAATCATGGAAAATGCTGATTTTACCCACATTTCCAGCACGTTCCATGAAGTTGGGAGAAAGCTCGGGAGCACAAATACAGTATACACTGCACTTAGAAGCCTCGGGAGCCATAGTAAATGAAAACTTGCTTTCCCAGAGACGCAACGACGAAGGAACACACAAACAAAAACTAGGGACAAGGCGCCTGACTGGAACAGGACACAACCTGGGTACCGGGGGGGCACCATATATATATATATGTACATGTATGCATACATGTATACATGTATTTATATTTGTGTATACATAAGTGTGTGTGTATATATACGCATATATAGCATATACATATATATATATATACATACATATATATATACATATGTATAAGAATAATGCACCGACAAGTATACGCGCATGTCCAAGCATGTCTCACACAAGCCGACCTGCTAATCACATATGCAGTGCAGTGTCGTAAACTCAGTGCGATTCAGTGCTGACATTTTGTTGCTGCTGCTCTGAACCCGGAGACCTGAGCACCGATGTACCCTGCGCAAGCATGAGTTCAACGAATTCAGTCGTAAATCCTGCATCTGACACGCGCAGTCTCTGCGCTTGGTTTGGCCCCAGGCGTGGCGTTGGCCGGGAAGGTCTTCAAGGATGCCCTGGCAAAGATTGGTGTAAACGTAAATCTGAATGCACAGAAATGCTTAAGAATGCTCGAGCCTTATATACATTACATGTGGGGGTGCAAGTCTAACAACCTGATATAGAATGCACGGAACCAAGAAGGTGCGAAACGAATCTTCAGGAACCATAGGCGTTGGCTTAGGCGGTCTTCATCTAAGCTTCGTTTTTGTCTGCAAAACTGAAACCCGGTTATCGAGTTGCCAGTATATACCGAGTTACAGTGATAGTTCGACCCAGTTTAGATCGGTACTCGTGTGTTGAGAGGACGGTCTGGAAATCAAACATGCAAACTCGAGAGTTATGTTGAAATGACAGGCTTGCAGGAGCTGGTACACCAAGCCCTGCGACCCCGCAGTCAAAGCCACAGCCAGCCTCCAGGATCTGTTGGCATCCTCCCACTTCTGTAAGAGTGCCTAAGAGCGATTAGAAGGCAGGGAGATGTATGTCTCGGGAGCTGCCCAAAAAGCTTGCGCATTTTTGTGCTCAAGATCAAAGTGCATCATACTTTGTTCCCACGACACGAACTTTCAACGTGTCACGCAGCACCCGGGGGCTCAAGCATGGTGACCGATCGAAATGCAGGTTGTGCCACATATCGGGCAATGTTCCAGTTGAAACGACGATCTGCTGAAGTGAAGTAAGAAACTGAAGTTGCACAGGCCTTTGGGAAGTAAGTCGGCATGCCGGCAGTCAGATGTCTGATCTTCAACACCGGACCAACACTCTTCCTCAGTGCTTCCGATCTCGATCTCGCATGCGAACAATGGCAGAGAATAGTTCCTGTGCTCCTTTCCATGTATGAAAACGATGGACCAAGAGCACGAACACTCGGGTTCGCGAGTCTGACCAGTTGCGTTAACGGCCGCCTGCATGACTTGTCCCTGGACATTGGATAAGTTCGCCCCGAATGAAGTGTTTAGTGTTCCATGTTCCCGCAAAAAAGGCTGACATCATTCTGGCATGCTACCCGGGCGGCCAACACATGCACCTGCTGAAGTGGCATCTTACTTCGGTGTTGCTGTTAATTCTGCGAAATGCTATTGATGGTTCCAATATTCTTCCACTGCAGCATCCAGTGTCCTGCCTGCTGTTCGACTCCCCCTGTACATTGCGATATTTCAGGCTTGCTACTACTGCTCTATGCCGAAGAACTTGTCAACACTTTGTTCACATCGATACTCTTGTTGTTGCCCGTTGTTCCACACCAGTTCGGGCGAACATCTCCCACTCCACGCTTATATTCTGTGCTCATACAATACAACTGCTATGACCATGACATGATATACCATGCATCCACGGGAAAGTGCTGTGTTGACTCGGCTATCGATTCAATTCACGACGCTGCTGCATGATGAGACACTCATGCAGCAGAAGCTTTGTGACACAACTGCCCTGACATCCTACAATCCCGCGAGATGTCAGGACAATAACAACGACCTTGCGTTGCAAAGGCCCAACTCGGCAAATGGTTAGGGGACTCTGCTTGTTCATTCTCTGAGGTGACCATGTTGGGGGTTTATGATTTCGCAACTTTGGTGTTTCCGGGCTTCGCAGAACTGGCATCTTGCCGAGGCACGGAGCAAACGCCAACGTTGCGGTCAATGTAGGACAAGACCTGTGAGGCCAGAGGTGCAGCCAAATGCATGTCCCAACGGCCTGTTCCAGCAACTCCCCGCCCCAGAAGCCCTCAACCACGCTACGAGCACAAGATCCAGGGTTCTGAGCTGCGAGCTGACATCTCTGGAAGGAAAGCTGCCGACGTCTCCGTAGGCACCTTGACCTTCCTGGCAGCAGCTTGTTTATTAAACTTGGTCATTATAGTATTGGCAGACACCCAACCCGCAGCCCAGGGTCGAAAAAAGGACCACATGCGTGAAAGCTGCTAGTGATGATAAGAGCAAACTTACATTCATGTGTGTGCAGGCATGCCTGCATACATACCTACGTGCGCACATACATATATATATATCTTATATAACTACATACCTGCATACATGTACGACATGCATGCAGAACTGCGTGCCGTGCAAGAAATGCGCACACATACACACCTACACACATACGTGCAGACAGGCAGGCAGGCAGGCAAGCAGACAGGCAGGCAGACAGCCAGCCAGACAGACAGACACACGGACAAACAAACATGCATGCATGCATGTATGCATACATCTTTACATACACACACACATAGAGCAAAAAAACTACTAGTAACCGTAATAGTACCAGAAATCGTAGTCGTCGTCGTAGTGGAAGTGGTAGTGGTAGTGATAGTGGTGGGAGCAGTAGCAGTAGCAGTAGTAGTCGTAGTAGCAGCAGCAGCAGTAGGAGTAGGAGTAGGAGTAGTAGGAGTAGGAGTAGGAGGAGTAGGAGTATAGCAGTAGTAGTAGTAGTAGTCGTAGTCGTAGTCGTAGTAGTAGTCGTAGTAGTAGTAGTATCAGTAGCAATAGCAAAGGTAATATTAATCATGTATGTAGTGTTCGTAATAGTAATACTAATCCGGAGTAGCAGCAATAGTAACAGCCATAGGAATAGGAACAGTGACAGTAATGGTAGTGGCAATGACAATGGAAATACAATATACGTAGGTGCAACACACATAAACACACACACACACACACGAACACACGCACACACACACAACACATGTGGACGTTGTACACTTCTGCAAGCCCAATCCGCAGCTGTGGTGCCACCGCTGCAGCCACACTGCATTAACACACGAACATCACCACCACCAACACCAAGAACAACGCGACGCAGCCAGAAGTATACTACGACTACGACGGTTACAACTATCTACGGCAATTCTCTGCTAAGCTGCGCCTCTGCTGCTACTATTGCAGTTCCTGCCCTGGTTAATTACTGTGCTTCAACTACGGCTATCACTGGCAGCTCAGCTCGTATAAACATGGCCGCGATGGTTACCGCTCCTACCACTACCACTGCCACTACTACTGCATGAGTACTACGTACTACTCTATTCACGGCCCTCGTCATCAAACATCGAGGACACTGCTGCAACTGCTGGAAAGTGCTGATTGCCCAAACAGTTGCCGGCAAGCCTCCTTGCTAGGTCGAAGAGACCCAGAGCACGCTCTAAGTGGTCGACCTGTTATGTTCAAGCTTGTGGGTTTAACAGACATTTCGGATTCGGACTGGTTGCATCGCAAAAGATCCGGAATGTACTGAGCCACTCTTTCGTCGCCCATCCCTTGGGTTCAGAGTCCTGGGCTTCGGACCTGGAAATACAGGATTGCACTCGAAATGCTCACGGTTTCTGCGCAAGACTTTGAAGTCTTCGGCGGGGAACGCGTGGCGGTGTCGTGCTGGCTGTGTGGAATTAATGGAACAACGATACCCGTACTTCGAAGGCCCCTGCAATGGCTTGCAACGGTGGCATCTTGACGTCACTTGGAAGTGTCGGGTCGTGCACTTAGGTGCCTCTCGTCACATTTTTGTTGGAAGCTAAAACTCCGCTAGACGGGTCTTAAGAGATCTTAAGAGGCACTGACTGCAGTGATAGTATCGAAACGAATTGCAGGAAGATAGTTGGGCAATAGATTTTGAGCTGGGTAAACAACGGTCTATCAGTGTTTTGCTTCGAGACATTGCAAGAACAGCATAAGCAAACCAGTGCTGTTGCAATGTAAGGATAAGGTTAGGCGATGTCACAAGGCTATAAAGCTAGCAACTATCTTGACAGTACCCCTAGCCTGAAGCCTAGTTGCTGCAGAATCCATTTGCGAGACGTTAGCGGCGCTCTCACAGGTATACTCGAAAATTTCTGTGGAAGCAAGCTTGTGAAGTCTGCGCACAAAGTTCGACAATTCACTCACTGGTCACGTCGACGTGTGCGCCAGCGGCGTAGCTGCTCGTCTTTCCGAAGGCTTACTACCTCTTCTGCACAACGAGGCCGCTACACGCATGGCCGCTGCAACTCGAGCCAGCGCAAAGGCGCAGAACAGCTCGTCCTCATGGAAAGGCAAGGCAAGGGCATAGGGGGACCATAGGGCATAGCCAAGTTAGGCAAGACCGTGGGGACTTTATCTCGACGGAGACCGTCTAGTGGGTGAGTGTTTGACTTTGCATCACATGAACCGCAAGTGGCCGGCAGACTCAGACAACAGTGTCATCAATGACATCGAAAGGCTTGTCACCAGCCTGCCCAACCCACCCAAGTGCCAAAGTGCCAGCCCGCTCCTGGCGGTAGACATTCATGATCATCCTGGGAAAGTCAGATGCAGTGAAACAAGTTCTGAATGCGCAAAAATCAAAGCTTCGCCGGATGCATACATCGTAATTAGAACAGGTCGCCCTCCACAATCTCGTCAGGACTAAACCCATACATGAGATTATTGAATCGTTTGAAAACCCTGGGAAGGCCCTACAATGACTCCGACAATTAACACGACTGCTTCTAGCCATACTTCCCCATGGCGGCCAGAGCACTGGACGCTGATCGTCCCGGAGCTAAAGATGCGTGGCAGCGCAGGTGTCAGGGCGTCATAGACCTGCTCTGCCGGGTTGTATTTCGTTTGCTTTGCATTGAGGGTTGAGGGTGTGCGAGGTTTTACAATGAATTCAAGGATTTTGCTCTTTCTAATGCTTCATCTTTAGAGGATTGCTGATTTGGGGACTGGACGCAGGCCTGCAGTTCCTTTCATGCCTAGTACAGAAGAGAAGAGAAGAAAGTCAAGGAGAGGAGTGGAGAAGAGAAGCTAAGATACGGTAACATATTAAAGTTAGATAAGCCAAAGTTGGCTACTGAAAGAAAAAGGAGACACTGTATGAGAAGGGTATAGAAGCTCAGGAACCACAAGTCAAGGTAGCGCCCCCATGTCATGTGTGTGCGCGCGCTTGTACATAAACAAGCAGCACACATACATATTACATACATGCATACCTTACCTTACCTTGCCTTGCCCTCCTTGTCCTTGCCTTGCCTTGCCTTGCATACCAAAATTCTCTCTCTCTCTCTCTCTCTCGCTCTCTGTCCCTGCGGGACCTCCTGAAGCTGCTCCATTGGGACTGGCGCCGTGCGCTTGTCCACGGAGTTAAAGGAGCTGACCTCTTACAGGGTCCTTTTGTTTTAGAAGAAATTGAAAGGTTTGAGGTTGCGAGGATTTGCGACTTGGAGCGAGTTGGAGCGTGATATCTTAGTGCGGGCGACGCAGGGAGTAGAATTGTAGTCAGATCTACACAGTCGAGAAACCTCCCAGAGTTTTTCTATACCTGCGATCCTCGCACATGTAGTGGCTACGTAGCATCGGCAAGGCTGGAGGCCCCTGCATGCTACTCTCAACCAGTCGCGCGCCTTGCAAAGCCTACAGCAGCACTCAGGCTGCAACAATCCGGTTGTGGATATCCTCGAGATTTTCAGAAGCACCTGGGCCGGGAGAAGGCGTCAGGCTCTGACGAGTGCGCTGACCCTGTCCCTCTTGGCCACACCACGCTTTGTCTGCGTGTTAACGGCCGTGTCGTAGCATCAAGATCTCTCGAGGTGGGTTGCCACAAGTTTCCGATGTTCATTACGAACCTGATCCGAACCATGCTGCTTCCCATCCAAATCGAGTCTGTGGGCTCCTCAAACTCTGGCTAAACGGAGGCTGCCGGGTCCCTGGCCATCGGACACCGGGGTCTTGGGCAGCTTCCAGTAGCCTCCGAGCCTCGGGAGCATAGGAAGGTCAAGGGTGAAAAATGTAGGTGCCTACGTGATCTGGGGGAGGTTTTGGACAATTGTCTTCGTAGATCCCGTTTCATTTCCGTTTGGTTCCATTCAAAGACGCGAGACCTCACGGAGACCCTTTGAATCCTAGACGAACTTCAGAAATCCAACCGAGGCGGGAGCCTCCAGATTCGGAGAAGACTACCATTGTCGCGAACCCACAAGCACACACTTATGACATGGGTGGCACTCAAGCGGCCCTTCGTCCCAAAAATCTCCCATCCCGAATCGACGGATCACTGGGCCCCTGGCCAGTCGATCTCGAAGGGCTTCACTTGATGCTCATCCTCTGCATCCGCTGTGGTATACCGAAACTAATCTGCCTAGGTCCTAGCCTGGTCTGTGATGCAACGGGCCCAATGCGCACATGTGTTGTCCTACAGTAGTCTTAGGTCTGCGGGTGCATTCAGGCGCCTGGTACTTGCTGACGGACTTTGGCCTGTAAAGTGCAAAGGCGACCTTGGTCTGGCAAGCGAAAGCAAGAGCGCGATGAGCCATGGAGCCTTTTTCCAGTTCGACCCCAAAGAAGCTTGACACCTGGAAACCGTAAAGGCCCCTACACCAAAGGCTCGAATCTAGCCTTCAATCCCTCACCTGCAAGCCTTGCACAAAGAGCCTATACTATCAAAAACATGTTCTTTCCGGACTGTAAAAGGCTGCAGGCCGATTCGGGAAGCGTGACATGCCAGGCGGGGCTCAGACGTCCGCGTGTCGAATGACACAGCACGTAGGTACAACAAAACACGGCGCCACTCAACCCCGAAATCAAAATCTTGCCGTCCCAACACAAACCTGATGCTGGAGGTCGAATAATTATTGTTGAGATCTAGCTAGACTGCCAGGTTCAAAGTGATCGAGAGCTTGACGGGATTTCGGGATTTGAAAGGCCTATTGCTTGAGAAAGCTACTGCTTTCAGCACTTTGAATCTCCGAGACCGCTCCCGAACAGGAGTTGATAATAACGAAGAACCTCTAACACTTACATCGACCCTATCTAGCAGTGCCTAGCAGCATCATGTGTATATATATATACCTATTCATTTATCTGTTTATTCATTTCTCTATTTCTCAGAAACGCCACAGCCTCTAAACCTTCATACACGTCCTAAGCGCTGTAAGCTCCCCAGACCCTAAACCCTAAATCTCGAACCCTACATCATGAACCCTAAATCGGGAGACACAACAATAACTCTGAGCACAGGGCCCTGAGGGTTCCGTCGAAGCGTTCCGGGCTATCTTCATCTTTCGCCACCTCAAGGGCAGTCGTTTGGGTGCAGCTTTAGGGGATTGGGGTTTAGTTTGTTGCACGCGGGGACCGGACAAGCTGGGATCACTAACATTTACCGAATACCGCGTGTCTTACATGAAAACTTATGTACATCCAGCAGACCCTGCTGTATCCCTAGACTAGACTCTAGACTCTAAACCCCAAACCTTGGGGGTGATAGTCGTATGATCTTCGCGACTGCGACTGCCTGAAAGTGGCTGTGTGAGCAGCCGGCCGGGAACATGCCTGAATTTCCATGTGAGCACCTGGAACCTCATTGTCATGTATAAGCCCAGAACCCTGTCATGTCCAAGCCAGCAGACTTTACGACTGCAAGCCTCCTTTCAGACCGGACATCAATCACTCTTGGCCCGCAGCCGGAATGGAGGCGCAGCAACGTTCCACCACGAACAAGGGGCACTCATTCGACCACCAGTGCAGGCACTGCTCCTGTCTTCGGACCAGATGACGGAGTACAAACAGAAATACCTTCAATCGTGACGGGTGCCGGCCTGATCTATGACTTGGCTTGTCTTATCTTGCGTAGTCGGTGTATGTACGACAAGTAAAGCGGCTGCAAATGAATCTGCAAGAGAAGCTTCTGCTCATCACGAGAGTTGCTGTATTCACAGCTTTGTTCGGCTTTCCGGCTCTGGCCTTCACGCCCCATGGAGTATCGAGAGAGTCAACGGAAGGCTGGGGCCGTCTTGTGTGACAAATCGCATCTGGGTAACTCGACTGCACAGAAGGGGAGGGGTGAGTCCGGAGAGGGTGAGATGCAAAAGGGTGGGGTTGGTCATGCTCGAGTCGAAAAACCAATAGTGTGCAACCACTTCCAGCAGCAGCAGCAGCACCACCACCACCACGCCACCACCACGACCACGCCGACCACCACCGACATCACCGCCACCACTATCACGACGGTAGCACGGGCCATTAGGCCTGATACTGGTGCTGGCAGTCAGCACAGTAGTTGTCGCCATATACCATATCGTTAATTCGCCTATCACAGTCAAAACACGGACAGCCTCTTGCTGCCGTCATCAAGCATGATACATATGACTGCCGGGAGCGAAGACACTGGTGCCGGCCTCATCCGATCCTCATCCTCATCCTCATCATGAACCTCAGCCTCATCCTCCTCACCGTCAACACCAGTATCATCATCGGTGTCGCTGTCGGTCACAATCGGCCACAGCGCCAGCATCCTCACCATGGCCGTCGTTATCAGTCATCGCCGTCACCCGCACCACCATCCTCGCCACCACCTGCTACGCCTGCTACTACGACATGACCATACCCTCATCACCATCATCATCGTCACTGAGGAGGAAGAGGTGCATGAAGGTGCACGAGTGAAGATGGATGACTAAGTGAACCAGAGCCGATCGTGTTCGAGAAGTAATTATTCTGATGTCGGCGACTGATGATGATGACGGCGATGATAATGAACCAATCGTGGTTAATGATGGCGATGGCTAGTTGATTGCGATTGTGATGATGGCAACGAAATCTGCTTCTCACGTTGGTGCCAGAACGAGGACAAAGACCACCTCTCCCCTCAACCCATCAACTCTCTTGTACGCCGCGGCCTCAAAGAGCGGCTGCTCCTCCCCGACGCTCAGTGCTGCCGTGCGACGCTCGGCCAGGAAGTCGGCCAAGTCTTCCTCCAAGCAAGCATCAGCCCGCTTCTGGACTGAAACCTCCAAAAAAATTGTGCGACATTCGCACACTGCGCACTACTCTCATCCGACTCCGGGGATCCGGCAAGAGGCGGCGTCAGAAGTTTCCTCCAACAGCATGCGGCGAAGAAATCTCGCCGTCAGAAAGCGACACTGACCATAAGTGCAACATCAGCACCACCAACAAGGACAAGGACAGCACGAAGATAAAGAACCACGACAACCAATGACAGGGATAGCAATCGTGATCATAATGATAATGGTGATGACGACAGCCATCATGTCATCATCATCATCATCATCATCACTCGACAGCATGAGCATTGGGCAATCTGCCTCAGAGGATACTGAATTTCACACTTAGGACTGGTGAGTCGCTTCTGGGTTGCCCTCCATCTTTGGCTCTTATACCGCATCGAATACACAGGTTTGGATCTAGGAGATGCTGTAGCGCGACTGTGTTTCGGCACTCGATGCAAGCACATCTTGACAACGTAACAGTAGTTACCGATATCGTCAGCAACCGTCCTGAGCACATCATCGAGCTCGGAAGCTGTAACAACCTCGGCACCCCAATGGATGTCACACAGCAGAAGGAACAAAGCACAAGAATCAGCTGGTGGTAGCGGTGGTGGTAGTAGTAGTAGTGGTCGTGGTCGTGGTCGTGGTGGTGGTGGTGGTGGTGGCGGCGGCGGTGGTGCTGGTAGCGGTAGTGGTCATAGTAGTGGTAGTAGTAGCAGCAGCAGCAGTAGTACCAGTAGTGGCCTTCGCCATCATGGTCGTTGTCCTATCACAGTAGCAGCAGCCCGAAGCTCTTCGCCCGCGCTGCAAGTAGGTCCCTGGCCACCACGCCGGCACCCCGAGATCGGTTGCAAAGCTTGAGCCTTGGTTTCGAAACGTATGGCACACAATCACCAAGACTTCCTAGGCAAAGCATGAGTGCTCGCACGAGCCAGTAACACAGAACACCAGCACTTCAAAGAAACCGGCAGTCTACGCTTTCCGTCACATCTGAAGTCCTCTTCAGTAGTTGGTCCAGCAGGACACCTGGGACCCTGACACGACTGCACCGTTGCCCTTGATATCGAGGTCCCGCAGAATGCGGTTGGCAAGATGCGGCTCGTACCGCCTGCACACTCTTGAGTCTCGTGCCGATTACCGAAGGTTTCATGTTTTCTCTCACACACACACATACATCCGACTGCACCACGTTGCTCCGAGCGACCTGCTTCAACACCAAGAACGCAACATGTGCTGCTGCTCGTATGAGCCAGCTGCAGGAGCTCGGTCTGGACTCTACCCGGCTTTAGCCATATTCTGTCACAGGCGGCGCGTGGCTGAGCGAAACTTGCTGAGTGCTGCCACTCGTATGACGGATCTTGCTGACACTCATCTATTCTCTTCCTCCAAACATAGCGTTACAACGCTGTTGGATTGGAGTCGGTCTCACAAGACTTCCTGATAGTCAATATGTTCCTGAAGCCGGCATGCATCAAGAATGTGATCCTGGACATTGCGCGTGCAGGGAACTAGTGTGACAGAAACCATCCTCAGAGTCATAGGAGTGAACGAAAATGAGAACGAGCGGAACAGATTTGCATACTGGTTGTTGGAGGAGTAATCAGATTGGATAGTCGCAAGAATCAGATGCCGGGAACTTCGCCCGGGCCTGCAAGAAATCTGTAATGCCCGGAACCGTAACCCTACGGCCCTGCGGCTGAGGGTCATGAACCCTGTACCGTGAATCAAGATCCGAAGCTTCGAACCCTGTACCCGCGAACAATCTTAATTGACAGCAAATCTGATGCTACGAGAAACCCGAACGACTGAAATTGCATAAGTGTCGCTTCTGCGCAGCAATTGCCAACACCTTAGCAGAAGACACGACAGTAGCCACTTCCAAGCACAAGAACAAACGAAAACAACCATAAACACAACACCAAAAGCCAAAATGATAGCCATCATCCGAACGCTCACAAGAATCACACTTCATCAAACTGAAGCTGGAACTGCATAAAGGATCCGAAACCATCGCCTCGGGTACGCTGCAGTCGGTGGTCGCAAGTGAGCGAAACCTTCCTGGACGAACCTCACTGAACTTCTGGTGGTCTCTGCAACCAGGCTCTGCTTGTAGGTATCCATAGGCCCAAAGTAGTTCCTTTTTGGGATTACCTTATAGAAGTCTAGATATGAACCCCAAAAAGGAACTGCTTTGGGGCCTATGGGTAACAGGAACCGGGTCTCCTTATCGGGCTGCGGGCCAGAGCTCCTTTGTCAAGAGAAACATTGGCGTACACGTGCTTTCCAGCTTATGTCTTGTGTGTGCGTTCTTTCGTACACACCTGATCCAAGGTAGCGAAGCAGGTGTAATTAAACATTTTCTGTGCAACTACAAGAAAGTCATTCCAGCCTCACATACAAAGTATTTGCATGACGTGGAAGCTGGAGCACACAGTTTTCGTCTTCGTGGGAAGATCATCTTGAAAGTGTGCATCGGCCATCGCCCAAGTTTCTGAGTCTGACATTTGCATGGATGCGCCGAAGCCCTAACATGTCCGGCTGGAGAGAGATAGATATATATATATATATCTATACATATATGGCTGCATGACAACACTGCTCATGTCAGGGCAACGTGAACGAATTTTGGGCGGGGCCCGGACAAGATCAGGCGGTTACGTTTCACCTTCCACACAAAATGTTGCTACGCCAAGGCCTTCTCCGAAACTCTGACAAAAGCAAACAAATGCTGATGCTTCGGATGATTGTACTGCTTGCAAGTTGCATATCGTGAGTGAACTTCTTGTTCTCAGTCATCACCTCAGCGAGGACATATAGCCCTCAAGGTCTTGCAACAGGATCAGCAGTGTCATGCAGCTACTTTAAGCAGTGCCAAGTGGGGCTCTTCATGACAACTATTTCGTGGGTACCCCAACAACTTCTGAATATTTGGATCGTTAGACGACGGCTCTGCCAATAATGCAGGCTGTAGAACTCTCGACGGCTATGATGACGATAAGGTGTGCTGCTGAAAACGATGAGGTTGTTCATAGTGGCGATGAATACGATGATCCATGTACGTTGTCGTTCTGAGCACAGGCTGATTGTGGCGCGGCGTTGGGGTGGTGGTGATGGAACCAATGCATCACGATGGGAACGACTATGGTGACGGTGATGATGATGACCATGGTGATGATAATGATGTGGAACAGGACGATGACTCTGGTCATGGTGCCGAAGTCAGGCTGGTCACATGAACATTCGAGGGTGGTGGTGGCGGTGATGCAACATGAGCATGAAGGTGGTGACGATGACGGCGGCTGACAATCAACATGGCAATGGCAGTAGCACAATGGTCGTGTTGGCGAATGTGTGCCATGGCAACTAGATCAAGGCTGACAAGGGCTGAGATGGTGCGTTTTGGCAATTTAGGCAGCAATGTCGGCACTCGGGTGCATGATGGTGCCGATGATTGTGAACCTGAGGGCCAACCTGACAGCCAACCCGACGAAGCTAGTAGCAGGGTCGTACCAGAAACACACGCACAACAAAACATCATGACCGCTTACGCTTATCATATCAGAGTTGGTTTGGTTCTTACATACATAGGCATGTGCACGTAAACACACACACACACACATGTCACAAAACACACACACACACACACACACCCTATATGATATGTATATGCATATATATATATATATATATATATATATATATATATATACATACACACACGTATATATAGATATATAAACATATTGCTATGTACTTGCATACTATGTATGTGTATGTGTAAGGGTATGTAATTGTATGTATGACTAAGTATGTATGTATGTATGTATGTATGTATGAATATATGTATGTATGTATGTGTGTACGTATGTGTTTATATGTATATGTAATAGTGGTATGTGTGTGCGTGCATGTGTATGTAAACACATGGTGCTGGCGATACATCTGCTGACATATCACAACACAGATACATGCATATCCACATAGAGACAACTACAGGCATACATACAGACATACATACACACCTACGTGCGTAATTGCAAACATACGTACATTACACGCATACACACTTTGCAGGCAGACAGCGAGACAAACATACGTATATAGTATATAGATGCATATATGCATATTTTGCAGATAGACTCAGATAGGCGGTATGACCACCCGCTGCAGTTCGTGGCATGCATACCAGATAACCTAAGCCCATGTTGGGGGAAGTGCACTGGCATGAGGCAGAATTGCTGCTCCAATGTGAAGCATGTGTCCGATGTGGTTTCCTCTTCAACCATCAAAGGTACAGGTGGGACTACAAATGTATATGTTGCAGGCTAGCGGTCCTGCTGTTTACAAACGAGCGCAAGCGTGATTTCCCGTTGGCCTCAAGTACTTCCGACAGTGATCGAAGATCTCGGTTCAAACGTTTAAACATCGTATAACCTCGTCGTAACTGTCGTTGCCCTAACCGGAGAAACCATACTTTGCCATTGACCCCACATGGCACCGAGGCAAAGATCGCAATCGTGTGGGGTTTCCAACATGTTCGTAGGCTACTACACGGTTAAACGATAACCAGGTATCCCAAGACTTGCAGCACTCCCAATACGCTACAAGATTGCGTTGCTTACGCGACGGCGGCTGACCTATGGCCTATGGTCTGCCATATGCGCATATGCAGCATACTCGCATGATGTCTCCTTTGCAGGTTGTGCCACAGGGCAGTTGTTAAAAGCTTCTTTTCTTGACGTTCATGTCGCCTCGCCGCGATTCTGCGGGTGGATCAAAGGGATCAAATTTGATTACTGTTGAACTTTGCCCAAGCCCAGGTCTAGCAACCAGGGTGTCAGGCTGGTGCTACTCCGAAACATGCAAGCAAACGCGATGAGCACGAAGGGCAGAGCGGTTTGCGTGATTTTTTGTTGACGTCCAAATGAGTTTCCAGTTTGGCTAGGGAAGCCGAAGACTAACAAATAAACAATTCCCCCGCTGCCAATGAGTGAAAGCATTTCTACCCATGAACCCTTCTTGACTGCTGCTGTATAAACTTAAGTATAAATCCGACTTTAAGCGTAAATCGTAATTGACACCGGGAACATGCGGAACCCGAAGACCCATTGAAGCCCCCCCCCACATCCACAGAACTGAGGATCCCGGCCGCCCGCTTTATGGGAGCTCTCGCCATGCAATAGTTGGAGTCAAACTTCTCCTACATGAACGCTTCGGGGAAGAGGGTATAAGATGGTTTAAGGTTTTTTCGTTCAGGGTTCTGGGTTCAGGGTCCATAAGGTTAGATTCATGGTGCAGGTTTTTGGGCTTATAAAGCTTAGGGCTTCAGGTAGCTTGTATGTGCTGGTTGGTCGTCGCAGGGATCGCCGTTGTCGCACAGTATGCTACATATTCCGGCGACGAAAGCTCTAATAACACCTGAACCATTCACACTAAATGCTCGGATCCCAAGACCCTAAACAGGAAGAACTCCCCGAAACCTGAACCAGTGCCTTGATATACCGGCCATGGTGTGAGAAGCGCGAGGAGCGGCCATCGCCCAGCTCGAGCACACGAATCTGAGCAGACAGCACGAGGAAAGGGCAAACATAGAGTTGTTACGTTTGATGAGAGTCCCTGTTGGACTTTGTCAATCGCTTTGGAGGGTATTTATAGAGCTCTTCTTGCATGCAGAGATGCTTCATGGAAAGGCTTTTCAGGTGTAAGGCAAGACAAAAGCTCTTGTAAGTGCTCTACTTGCGGGTTGCTGCCGGGTTTCAGGGATTCGAAATTCCTCTCTGGAAAGACTTTCGTGACCTGCTTGCAACAGCATTGTCTAATCCACACGAGTGCCTCAGATCCATCATGAGCATGCTCTTGCTGAGTGACCAAATGGGTTTGTCCCTAAACCCCAAATCCCCAAACCCTGAACTTTAAACTCCAAGCCGTTGTTTCCCTATGGAAAACGAGGAACCAGAACCCAGTCCCCACGTCAGACTTCGTTTCGGGCCCTGGCTCGCTCTCTCAGCGGAGCACGAGGATCCTGCAGTGAGAAGAAATAGAACATGACATAATATCTGTGTAGGTGTGTATATATACTCTATATTACTCTATATATCTATATCTATATCTCTATATCTACATCTATATCTGTATCTATCTGTACATATTTTTGTATTAGTAGAATCGAACAACACAAGAGAACATAATGGAATAGAACAGAATGGACTTCAACAGCCTTCAAGGAATGGAACAATCGGGGCCACAGTAAGGCTCTGAGCCATAAGTCGGACTGCCAGGCGAGGCGGACTGGACCACAAATACCAATAATATGGGGGCCTTCTTAATTAGAATAGGGTTCCTTCAAAGGGGTCCTTCAAAGGGTTCCTATAAGGGTACCATAATATTGGGGCCTTCATAATTAGAATAGGGTCTTGGGCTCCTTATAGTATCACTATAATAAGGAACCCTAAGGAACAATATTGGTTTTTATTTAGGCTTCTCTACTGCAAACACGACCACCACCACCGCCGCCGGACCGAATACGTGCACCGATGCGGCCACCGATACTCCAGAGAAACGCTTGCTGCTTCAGCATCCTTTGCATCATATCGGGGCAAACGCGTAAAAGCAGTGATGCGAAGGTGAGCGCATCGAGCTTTTCCTGCAAGGCTTGAGTGTGAAAGTCTCAAGCCCGCTACCCTTTAACTCAAAAGCCCAGGAAGGCGATAACGACTGTTTGCGAGCTTCGAACGTGCACAAAACGGACTTCGCACATTCGAGTCTATCAAACATGAGACTATACTTCGAGCCCTTGCAGACCAAACCTGGAGACTCCCGCTGTGCCCGTGTTGTTCAGGGCACTGTAACTCAGGTTCCGGCATACTTGATGTCGCCTCAGATCAACTTTGGAGCTCGACATGAGCAGTCGCTTCGGGACAAACCCCATGAACCAACAGCGATATGAATGCCAACAGCAAAACTCGATCTGCTCCAAACATGTCAACATAAACGCCTTAAGGGCCAGGCGCTTTCCAAGCTCCGCATGGGACCGTTAAAGCCAAATTAAAGCCCGAAACCTGTCCTTCTGTGAACAGCAGCAATAGTTGCTGGAACTGCTTTCAAGCAATAAGAATAAACGTAGTTGTAAGCAAACTACGACTGGTAAGAACGATCATAAGCCGTAGTAAAAGTAAATCGGTCTTATTTAACAACATTTGCGACCTACCAGACAAGTCAGAACAAGACGACTCCGATTCGCAGCCGTGGCGCAGATTCCCCAAAATGCGACCGACGTGGAATCAGGTCCAGCCTCTCTTCAGCGTGTTTGGGGTTTAGGATTCAAGATTTGCGGCTAGGGGTTTAGGGTGTGGGGTTTCGGATAGGGGGGCTTTCGATGGCCGGACTGGGTTTTTGAGGTGAGCCGCGGGATTCAGGAACACGGTTTGTGGTTTAGAGGAATGAAAGGGCGAGACGTAATGCGACAAAAAAGAAGCCCAGAGCTGAAGCGATTGAACACCAGGTGAGCAAACTCCCATCTCCGCACCCGGAAGCTGCAAGGTACCTAGAGCCTGCAATGGCGGAGCTCACCAACTTCAGGCCGAATGCAAAAAGCACAGAAACACAGCCTGGCAAATGCGACGGGAGAACTAGCTTTTCTGGGAAGGCCATGTCATTACATTTGGGGGGTTCAAGTGTGGCTACGTGCCCCCGGATCCCTCAGTTTGAGGATGAAGCCAGAATGAGCAAACAATCTCGTTCTTGAAGCTCTCCTGGCATGTTGCCCCGTCCAACTCCTTCTTAGTGCAGGTGTGTGATTACCCGCTCTTCACCGCACAAAGGCCTTATCCCGCGACCCACAGTTTATGACCTCTGCACTAACCCTAAACCCTAAACCAATAAAGCCTAAACCCTACAGCAAAAGCACCACATGGCCGACAAACCCGTCAGCCCTGAACCCAACCCCCCCAAATTCTAGAACCCCGACGGTACAACGCAGAATTGACTACAAGCCCGGCTCCTTAATTCCTTGCTCCTTCAACCGCGAACCCTAAAGACGAGTTAACGACACCAGTTAACGACTCCTATCGCCCGAATCTCGGAAATCCTAAACCTCTTATGCTCCAAACCCAGAACCCCCACAACTACTAGAGCCTTGAACCCCTAACCAGGTCCCCCTGCGAGCTTCCGATCGGCACCGCTACCGCCAACATCGGAATCTACATCTTTTCCCACTCCAGGCCTTGCTGGAGCTCCCCGGGCTGTCAGGATACCAGGTTGGCTTCATAAAAAGGGCTCTGTACAGTAGGGTCCATATTGGCTCTATGAGGGCTCTAGATTTCCTTCTAGGCTCTTAAGGGTTTTTGGGCCCGGGTACTCCTGAACCCTCACTCTGATCCAGAAGCCGCAAAGCTCTGAACCCTAAACCCTGAAACCCCTACACCCTGAAAGAAACCCCTGAAGCCATCTGGCAAACAAGCAGGGTCTGGGATTTGGGACTTCGCAGGGTTCCGGGTTTGGGAGGCTTCGGGAGTTTCCGACACCATCGATTCCATGCCAGTAAGCTGTTCAAAGAGATTGCATTGGGGTGCAGTACGGCGCTTGTGTTCTCAGAAGGTCCGTCTTACTTGATCATGCGATCAGGCTCTAAGCTTAAGATAGTCTCGACCATGGCAACGTGTCACATTACATTTCTCCTCTTCTGCATTTATTTCACTCTGTTCTGCAGTCTTCTTTGTAAGTTATACTATATCGTTGGTTCCCGAAGACTGAGGTCCGATCAGATACTCGCTCTCGGGATCGAGATCCTGACCTGCAATCAGAAGCAGAAATGCTGAAGAAATCAAGTGGCACTGTACGGCTTATTCTCCTTACTATCCCTTCTAATTTGCATCTGCTGTTCTCTTACACTACGGGGTTCTCGCGATTCCGCGGTCAACAAGAATGGCTCTCCGCCCACTTCGGAAAGCCAGTCTGCCGGGCTTTTGGAAGTGCCGAATTTCGCAGTCGTGTCGCACGTATTTTAGGGTTCGACTCGGCTTCCCTCCACATTCCCGTGCATTTCCGCCTCCCGAAATCGTGCTCCCGCTGCTGTGTGCGCATGTTGTTTGCGACTCGCGTCTGCACCCCTTCCCCCCTCGCCCCCAATCGTGCTCCCGCCGGGTGCCAGTCTTGTAGGCCTTGGACTGCTAGCTGGGGGGGGGGGGGGAATGGTGAAAAGGCTTTATATTGCACATGTTTTTTTTGAGTTTTTCAGTTCTCAAGAACGGGCATCTTTTTGTCGTGNCTTCCCCCCCCCCCCCCACTCGTGCCCCCGCCGGGGGCCAGTTTTGTAGGCCTTTGACTTCGAGCTGGGGGGGGGGGGAGAATAGTGAATAAGCTTTATATTGCACAAGTTATTATTGATGTTGTCAGCTCTCCAGCACCGGCATACTTTTGTCGGTGCTCAAGATCTGTTATCTACGCTACGGCCCTCAAGCCCAACACTCTCTTTCCATTTGGCAGATGCTGGGTTGTGGATCCCTGTTGCAATGCTGGTACCGGTGGTACGGCGGCACTTCCAGATCCCAAACACTCACAAGCACCCGAGTACGGCAGCATCGGGTTTAGGGCTGTTGTTTGGTTCGGGAATCGGACGAAGCTCTATGGCAATGGTTGTCTCAGCTGAACTCTTTCGTTGCAATCTGTTTTCGGCTGGCGCTTGAGATTCGCGTTTTTCGGGGTCGTGCGTGGGTCAGGAGCCCTGCAGTGCATGATGCCCGGACAAAACCCCAAGACCCGAACCCAAAAACAGCGTGACCGAAGACCTTACCTCTGCAGTCCTGCCT
This sequence comes from Symbiodinium sp. clade A Y106, assembly GCA_003297005.1. Classification (NCBI taxonomy): domain Eukaryota; class Dinophyceae; order Suessiales; family Symbiodiniaceae; genus Symbiodinium; species Symbiodinium sp. clade A. The sequence continues at coordinate 13,519 of BGNK01003655.1, read as the reverse complement.
GTGTTTTCACCGCCCGAGCTCCAGATTCTAACACGGCTAGGACCAGGGCAAACAAGACCCCCGAGGCCCGGACATGAGAAGACGGATCTCATATCCTCAGCGCAGAGATCACCGGCCCCATAGCTACCATTTACTCTGCACTTTGACTTGAAGCTCAGGTCCTACCAAGCTGGCAGCCTGAGTGAGTCCACGGACCGACGTGCTGTCAACAAGATCTTTCGCAGGAATCTGCGGAAGCCCCGGCCCAGATTTACGAGGTCTTTCAGTTCATCTCTGGCCGACAGCAAAGAGCCCCGACCAGGGGTACATGGACCTGAACGGCTCAACACAGATCCTAAGACCCTCCATGGATCCTATACGCCCGAAGACTTGTTCACCAAGATATATATATCTGTACATGTACATATATACATATATATATATGTCTGTATGTATGTATATCTATATATACAGACAGATATAGAGAGATAGTTAGGTAAATAGTTAGATAGTTAGATAACTTACATAGATAGATACAGATACAGATACAGATAGAGATATAGATGCTCACCCCCCCCGTTGACAGACCATGCCCATGTGACAGTGTACTCTTGGCAGGTGACTCAGCTGACATGTTGCATCTAAACACACCGCACACGACGATAATCTGGTAAAGTAAAACCTTTACAGTAGATATACAACGTGTACTTTAACGTGCCATGTACTGAGGACGCATGCACCAGAAGCGCAGCACATGAGTTAATAGTTTTGTGGTAGTATTGATATTAGGATGAGTATTCGTATTAGAATTAGTGTTAGTATTAGTATTTACTGTAAGTATACATATCAATACTGGTAAATATAAACTAGTGTTTGTGCTCATGTTCGTGTTAGTGTTCGTGCCGGTGTCAATGTCAGTAATAGTACCAATGCTGGTATTAGTATCAGTCTTAATGCTGGGTTTAATATCAGTTAATATTCGCAGAAGTGCTAGTATTAGTATCAATATTAGAATTAGTTTTGATATGTTAGTATATTGATAGTTTCGTGTATTAGCAGATTAGTATATCAATACATTAATGTATTCGAGCAGTACCATATTTGTATACTTGTATATTAGTATATTTCATATGTTAGTACAACTGGTGCAAGAGTACACTAGTACATTGACGCATTAGTATACTAGTATATTAACATACCAGTACATTCGTACAGTAGTATACTAGTATATGTACTATATTCGTGTATTGTCTAATGATTTATAAGTTTATCAGTATGTTGGCGTATTAGTACACTACTTTGTCATGTCGGCATACTCGCATATTACAGTAGTCGTATATGAGTATATTAGCATATTGGTATAGTATATTCATACCTTAACAAGTAGTATATTGCTACATTGGTATATGGGTATATGCTTATCCAAAAACATTAGTACATGAATGCATATATATATATATGTATTTTAAGATAGTGGTACGTGTTTTTATGTACATTAGTATATGCAGGTGTCTGTTAGTAATGGTATAAGTATTCATATCAATATGAATATGATTATTGGTATTTGTAGGAGTTTTAATGTTACTATTAGTATTAGGATTATTCATAGTCGTATTCGCCTTAATATAAGTGCTAATGCTGGTATTAATACTGGCATTATCTTGAATATTTAACAAATTATCAATGTCAGTATTGTGGTAGCATGACTGTTAACATCATAAGAGTCATAAGAGTATACGTAATAGTATTCGTAGCAGCATCAATAGTTATGCAAATATTGCTGTTAGTATAAATATTGTGATTAGAGTTAGTAATAGTGTTAGCGTTAGTACTAATATTAATCTGATGATTTGTATTTGAAGGAATGGTTGTTTTAGTATTACTCTTGATTACATGAAACTACTAACAGATGACCACATGAGTGAGTTAATGTATTTGTATTTCAAAATAGTGGTATGTATATTTATGTACATTAGTATATGCAGGTGTGTATTAGTATTGGTTTTAATGTACACTAATATCAATATGAATATGATTAATGATATGCGTAGGAATATTAATGTCAATATTAATCAATATTAGTACTTTTGTTAAGCATATTCGTATTAGGCTTTATAAACGTGTAATATTAATAGTAATGCTGGTACTAGCTTGAGCATTCAACAACTGATCAATGTCAGTATTAGTATTGGTAAGAGTCTTCGTAGGAGTATCAATACATATATACATATATATATATTGATATTCGTCTAAATATGGGCATGAGTATTGACAGACCTTTGCAAGTGAGTCGTAGCGCATGGTCTGTCATCGGATGGGTCACAATCAGCCCTCCTGAAAATCAATTCCAAGAATACCAAAATTTCCAAAACAATCCAAAATGTCCAAAATTTCCAAAAATTCCAAATTTTCCGAAATCCCCAGACCTAGTGGACGGGATTTGTCCAAAACATAAAGGCGAACTCTTTGGAAATTTTGGAATGAATTTCCAAACAGTGCAAAATTTCAATTTTCCAACAATTCCAAAATTTCCAGACCTAGTGGACGGGATTTTTGCAAAACATAAGGGCGAACTTTTTGGAAATTTTGGAATTTTGGGAATTCTTGGGAATTTTGGGGAAATTTTGGAGTTCCTGGAACTTTTTTGGAAATTTTGGAAACCTCGAAAGTTAGGGGGCGATAATTTTGGAAATTTCTGAATTGATTTTGGGAGGGCTGATTGTCACCCATCCGATGACAGACCATGCACTACGACTCACTTGAAAGGGCATGGTCTGTCAATGGGGGGCGGGACCATATAGATATAGATATAGAGATCGAGATATAGGTATAGTATAGATTTAGATGTAGATGTAGATACAGATAGAAAAAGGTAGATCGATAGACAGATGGTTAGGTATGTAAATTATATGATGCTCTACTATATGATAGTATTTTGTACTGTGATATATCTATTCTATATTCTATTAGGTGACATGATATGATTCTACCCTGCACTAACTTCCAGGAAATTGACCCATCCGAGCTTCCCGCGGCAACTTGGATATCGGCCGTGGGTCCATGCTTACCATGAGCCGGCCCACAGAAGCTGCTTCTTGCGCTAAGGCTGTAGTAGGGGTTTTGGGTTTGTACAGTATAAGGCTTTTGCATGTAAGCTTAAGAATTCAGGGGGCAGCGGTTTCAGGGTTATGGCCCAGTTGTGGCGACTAGATAGGATTCTGTGGGCAGTATAGGCTCAAGGGTCCTGGTGAAGGCAGGCTTCAGGATTCCGGCTGCTGCTTTCTGAGGCCACTCAGGTTGGGTGCTGTGGGATTGGGGAGTCCAAGGAACGCTGTGCTTTCAGGACTACGGCTTTTCATGGCTGTCTGAGATAATTGTTCGTCTGCATAAGAATACAAGTCAATGAAAGGCACAACCTTGCGGACTCCTGCGTCTCAAGGCGCTCCACGGAATTCTCGATTCAACTGCATGCTGGTCTGCCTGCTTGTGTTTCCATTCAACAGCTTGTACACATGTGCCTAGGTAGATATAGGTGGAAGAATAGAAAAACGACAGCTGACTTGCCAGCCACCTAGCAATTGATGACATCATGAAGCTGATCTAGTGGTATACACAACCTGCGTGTCCAACATCATATGCCCTCCTTGTTTAGCAAGGTCAATATCCGTTCATTTTCCTGGGCTCCGGTGTGGACATTTTCCTCGCACTGCAGCATGGATTCTGGGATGCACTCGGCATGGAGAGCTCAAATAGAAATCTCTGCAAGTACATAGGTCGCGAATCTAGGTAAAACCAGAAACCTCCCAGTATCCGGCCACCGGTGCCCAAACACTGCGCTCCATCACCTGGAGGCAATGTAGCAGCTGGCCAAACCAACTCACTTCCGCGCTGCCGCAGGCGGAGCCGTGGCGTCGTCCACGAAGAGGTAGCACTGTCAATGATGCGGCTGTCTTGACATGACAGAGGGGGCCGGAGACTATGGTAGGATTTGTTAGGACAGGGTCATTCCAACTGCACATCGTGTACGCTGGATGCCTATACCGCGGCTTTTCAATGCGCCCAACCGCTGCTGCAGTGTGCTTTGCCATTGCACAGTGTGTGCAAGGTCGCAATTGATTCGAGATGCCAAGTTCGAACTTCGGGTTCCACCCTGCGCGCGGGAAGCACCTCTGTTGCTATGAACCTATAGACCTTCTGCACGAACAAAGCGGGATTCTCACCACCAGGTAAGATTTTCCATGCATCACGCTGACCTCGGGCATCGGGGAGACAACACACACTCGAATCTTGATACAGTAGCACAATATACGGCTTAGGATTTCGAGCTTCCTGAAAAGTCTGAACGACTCTCTTGTCGTACGTCTCGAGTATGAGTAGCCGTTGATGAATACGACTGAAACTCTACAAAATACTGTCGACAGGGCGACTCAGCGCTTGATTGAACCATTATCCTAAGCTCAAGGCGCCTGCAAGGCGTACACCCGAAACTTGTGGGCATCTCTGCCAGCCCATGAGACGTCTGGCGCCACAAGTGTGTCGGGCAGAGCAAGAGCGGTCGCCCGAGGTATCAGGGTCAAGGCGTTTCGCAAGTTCAGCTGCACTTCATGTTAAGCTGTTCACTGCTAAGCTACTCACATGAGGCGTGTAGATGGCTGGTGCACACATGGTGATAGTTCTGCTCTGTTGGTTTAGCCTTAATCACCCAATGTGGGACTTCGAGGAAGTGTCGCACAAAGCACGTGCAAGGATGCTCATATCTTAAGAATACTGGGTTCCTTGCATCTCCCTGGGGCCTGCACCCTGGGCCGACCACCGAGAAAAGTGTCCCAGACTCCCTCTTTCGGGGCGCAGGGAGACTTCCATGAAGCGTGGAGTACCGCCTTCAGAAATGGTCTCTCTTGTGGCCTCGAGTCTTTATAGTGGTCGAGACGCTGCGAGAGCAGGCTTCAAACTGCTCCAGGTTGCGCAGTGGCGGAGCATAACGTCGTAAAGGGACCTACAGCTTCAAATTCGCGGCCTCACACTGCGAAAGTTCAAGTAACTACCTTAATTAGGGTTAAGGGTTCAGGGTTTAGGGATTGCCAAACCGCTCAATCCCCAAGGGACATGATAATCATCAATCCCACACACGATGCCTTTTTGGTCAATCATACCTTCTGCTCAGAAATAGAGACAGTGGAGGGCATGGTGGGAACTCAACAGCGCGTACCGTACAACAGCCCATCGCAAATGTAATCTAAATAAAACACGCACACATGAGTACATATGTACTTGTAAGTTATATATACACATAAATGCGGACTGTCGTATACTTAAGGGCTCACTTCAAAAAGCTCGGTACAGCAACAGTAAATCCACAGACCAACTCGGTTTCAGAATCTCCTGCGCAATCCTTTCGGCTCATGGCACAATGGCTGTTGCAAGCTCACGTGCAGGAAAAGGCCATCGACCACAAAAGATTGGCACGTTCTAAGGTCTCGAGCTCGGCCTCCTGCACCGGGTCTCATAAACAATGGCCTTATAGGAGCCCTCCCAATGATGAGGACTCCTTCGGTATCTGGCAGTGAGAAATTGTAACAACGGTCCGTGACCCGCACCTGGAAGCAGGCTATGACCTCAAAAACTCTGACAGACAGGTCTGCAGAAAGAAGAAAAAACATCCTCTTATGGCCAAAGTCGTTTGCCACGACCAGGATGCACCACTAGTGCGAAGTCAGCTCTTGCTGTTGACCCTAAGCCCCTCAGTGGACCTGCCCGTATTTCTTTCAGCGACGAGAGCCGGAGCCATGTCTGACTTGAGCCAGTGACTCCAGCATCTGTGCAGCCGCTGAGAAGCAAAGCTGGATGATTCCAGCATATCTTTTTTGCACGGGGTGATGGTCTATATCTGATTTAAGGATTCTTTACAAATCCGTGCTCGGCATGCAGTGCACTGGGGCAGCCACACTAGTCTCATCCGGACATCTTTACGCTGGGCTGCACGAGTCTCAAATATCTTTGAAACCAGCACCAAGCAATAGTGATTTCAAAAAGAACAAGAATTGGTAGGCAAGCAACCATCATCTTGCTAATCAAGAGATGTCTTGACACCCAAAGCACGAACCTCAAATCGTGAAACCATGCGGCTCCCCCCTTGCAGTCTCCATTGCAGTATCAAATTCGATTTGAGGCAGAATCTCCTTCTCCAGGACTGCTACAGAAGCACCCAGGATAGTAGCACAGGCAATGTATTTATTCGTCTGCTTCGAATTTGGACAATTTCCTTTGCAAATTCAACGCTTAACCTTCACTGCATAGCAGCCGATTGAAGGAGGATGCGACCATCATGAGGCGGCGGAGATTAAGACCGAGAGTATGATGATAATGTCATACTGCTGATGCTGAGGTGTCGTCATGTAGCTACTGATGAATAAGCCCTTTTGACTTTTCAAGGCCTCCAGTTTGAGTTGCGCTCCATTTAATATGAGCTAGTCTACATGCTCGAAGGCAGCAGTCCAAGATCAGGCCAAACCTCGCACATTCACATGCTTGCGTCGGCAGCCACCGCGCCCCAGAAGCGATGCTTGGTTTATCAAAGACGGCAAAGATTAGGTCTATCAACGAAACCCGAATTCAGAAGTGTGCGTTCTGTGCTGTTGACTACATCTGCCCTGTCAATTATTGCACAGCTCTGGTAGATCGGCAGGTTTCACCTTGGTCTCTACAATCCAAACCAGAAGGATTGCTCCCCTCGCAAGCGATCAGATGACCCTTGCGCTTCTGCACTCGAAGTACGTAACTATTTCTGCGGGCGTTTCGGCAATGCCACTCTCAGGACACGCCGTCCTTCCCGAGCTGTCCTTGGCCGGGACTTAGGTTCAGGGATTGACTGCTCCCACGGGCCTACAAGCGAAGAATACACTGTGTGGTCGCCAGGGTTGCAGCTGATAGCTAATCAGGGGCTTTTGCGGCCTGTTTGTTCACAGATCTTGAAAGATTTGGTTCAATACCTCTTCTGGGTTTTGGTGGCGTAGGGCCAGAAGCCCTGAGCGTTTAACGGAAACCTACCTGCGTGAGGAAGGGCCTCGGGGTGGAAGATGCGTCTGGCACCCGCCAACGAGGCGAGCTTCGAACAGCAGTGAACAAGCAGTAGAGCCATGTGGAACTCCATAGCGACTCGTACTTAAGAGTTGGGTGAAAATGTGTACGGTCTTTGGGTTTTCTCTTTGCGTCAGTAGGATACGTATTAACATTTAAACGAAGTTTAAGGTTTGGGTTCATGCATCCAGCCTCCCAGCATAGCGGCGGCCAATGCGAATATGACCTTGTGAGCAAGGCATCTGGATGCTTGCAAACAGGGAAGGATTAAGTTTTTTTCCACTTAGATAACTATTTAGACCTTATACCGTACCAACAAGAAGAACCTCTGCTCTGAGCTAATTCCGGAGATGCTACCTGCTACCTGCACCAAATGGACATCTTTCCATGTCAGCTGCAATAATTTCAAGCATGGTGCACCTCTGCTCGTAGCCGCCTATGTATGGAGACTACTAATCTGCATAGAAACACAGATCTGGGTTGCTCTCAGGCTGCCACGGCCACTAGGAAGCGCAGAAGCACATCGCCGAGCCCGGCCTGCGTGGTGCCGAAGCTGCGATGGCTGGGCAAACTGCATGAGGAAAGCTGAATTAAGCAAGTGCTAAGAATGCATGTGCTTTGGATGTGAAAAATATATCTTCGACCGGTGCTGCCAACAGAGCCTAGGTGGAAAGCAATTCCAGGCTTCAGCCACTGGATGAGAGGGCCTGCTCCTGTGCCAGCTTCTGAGAGCTCGTGTGGGCCTCAGTAGGAGAATCTAGAGACTGCTACAGTAGTACAAGTTTACATACACACACACATGTGCATGAAAACCAACCCACCCACGGACCTTCCGACCTCGTTGGTCTTCCTCGTCGACATACCTGCATACCTACACACACACATGCTGCACCCGTAGTTCATCTACGATCTGTCCGCCGTGTCTGCCTCGCTCCCTCTCCTTGTCTACACAGCTTCTCCTTCCTTTCCTCAGTACAATACACAACATAGCCGCGAGGCATTTACGAATTCAACGAACGCCTACAATTGCATGTGCTTAATGTACACATGTTTTCTCACAGGCCTTTCCTGAGATACGACTGAACTGCGCACCAGGATGTAACCAACAGTGAACAGGAAGATGCAGTCCATCCCTACATTCTTGTGTAAAGCCGCTTGTTGTGACAGTTGCAATAGGGCATTGCCCAAGGCGGCACAAGCGAGTCCCCTGCAAGGACATCTGACTCGTCCTCTGCTTCCTGGCAGCAGGCACCATGAAACAGGATTGAAGACACTAGCGATCTCAAACACAGGATCGAATGAACCGAGCTGACAACCATCGTCTGGTTCCCCTTACCTCAAAGCAACCTCGAGATGTTCACGAAAGTACACATTTCGTAAAGGATTTCGCGGTGTAGCGTCTGGCCGTTCATCATCCTCCACCCATCACAGTCCAACCACCGCATCCGTCATGTGTAACACTGCCGTTCGCGGGATCGCCATCTGAATTATCGGCATCCTCAAACTTTCTTCTTCAAGATTCAACATCATGGCCATCGCCAAGAGCACCAGAGTCATCGCCGTCACCCTCGTCACCGCGGTCATCTTCTTCTTCATCATCAGCACCAGCGGAAGCCACAGCATCATGTTCCCAATTGTTTCCCGCCTCGTCCTCCTCAAAGCGGCCCTCGTTGGATCCGGCAATACCTTCGGGAACAACGCCCCCACGAGGTGTGGCAGCCCTGGCCGGTAGAAATCTGAGAGGCTTAAGTTGTCCTGCAAAGTGGCTCAGGGGTTACCGGCTGAGATGTCTGGGCAGGGGGGCTAGATCGCAAAACGGCCTCTGCGAAGGAAAATGGGGTAGATTGGACTGTGGCCCAAGCTGACAATGGCAGCATGCCTGCTACTAATACAAACCCTTCAAGGCTTAGCCAAGACTGATTTTAGGGTTTTCCGTGCATGTACAGATATACTTCTGTGTATATATATATATACATACATATATACACACACACATAGATAGGTGCCACGGAGTCCTCAGGGTTAGCATTAACAGCCCGTTACGCCTGGTATCATCAGGCTGAGGGTCCCTGTGCTCTCCACCAATTGCTCGTCATCAACTAAAGCCCCAAAATCTCAAAGTTCCTAGCTTTCGAAACCAAGCGAATTCCCTTGTACGGTTGCGCTAACCCTAAACCCTGTACTAAGAACCAGCATTCCTTGCCGGGCCTGAACAACAGCTGAGCGAGGATCTATTCTGATTTTAAGGCCCCCGTCGAATGGCGTGAAATCATTGAGGCTGATCTGTATATTACAACACAAGATACGGAATAGCAGTAAAGTATAGGAATATTTGTAATTACATATATATATATATATGCATATGTACATATTCACTACATAATCTGCACATGACCTTTCACATCTGCCAGTTTCTCGGCACTGAAGTGGCCTGAACGCTTTCTCGGAGTCGCAAAGAAGGAACTCCGGGAGCTCCTTTCCAAAGCTTTGGAGGTCACAGAAAGAGTGCATTTCAGGGCTCCTTTTAAGGGTTTAGGGTTCGGGTTCAGGAGCTATAAGGGTACTATAGGGGGTCTTTAGGGGTTCTTCTACGGGGCTTCTTCAACCGCAGCTTGGCCTTCGCTTAGGGCTTCAATGTGTGGGTTCGAGTTTGTCAACAATTGCGTGTCTAGGGTGTCTTGGCTACGGGTGTTGACGTTTTTGAGGAGATTTCCAGGGTTTAGGGTGCATAGTGAAGGGTTCAGGGGAGGCGCCAACACAGACACCCCAGAAAACACCGAGAACGTACAAGCCGACAGCCGTCGAGAATCCGACTCGACGCAGTCGTTCATCTTCCTCAGCAGCACCACGAGCGTAGAACAGCAAACCAACACACACACACACAAAGAGAGAGAGAGACATATAAAAAAACACGACATCCCAAATAAAAACAGAAACACCAGAGACGACCCCCACACACACAACACCTGTGGTCCACACCGCAGCTCGCTTCGAGAGCACTGAGTTTGGCAGTGAATTAAGCTTCCCGTTTTGGACCCATTGGAGAGGCGAGGGGAAGCGGCTCTACTCGCAACTCGGCTTTAGTTGTGTGTTCCTGTCCTTCCTTTATTGACTTCTCTGCAGCGGGATGGCTTGTCGTTGAGTACATGATGTCGGTATCATTCACATGAAAATGGACGGAAGGGACGCCGATGTCTGGGCAGTGAATGCTGCTCTGTAGCATCGCCTTGGCATCGTGAGTTTGTAGCTCGTTTGCAGTTCGTGTTCATTTTTGTTGCCTGGGCTGAATCTCTCGGCTGTGATCATATGGTATTGCGTCAGGACATCCCGTGGTCAATTTGGGAGGGACACCTACCGTTCGCGGTTGAAGCGCTTCTCCGGCAAGCGGGATGTGGCCACGTGTCAGGTGGGAGATGTTCTGAAAGTTAGTGTTTTGTTTGCAGATGGTAATACCTGAGCAGGCACACGGGTTCTATGTATCTGTCTATCTACCTATCTCTCTCTCTCTCTGCACATACCTATATATTCATTTGTATGTATGTATCTGTATATGGTAGTCTATAATATATACACACACACATGATTATGTAGATGAACATATGCGAACATCGGGACATGGCAGTACAGGACTATGTCATGGGACTCCAGGTTCTCTGGAAGATATGCACGTCAGGGTATCAATCTGGGTGTTTGCCACCACACAAGCCTAAACCTTAAACCAGAATGGAATCCTCGTCTAGAGTCTAGAGCAACTACGACGTGGAGTGCAGGATTCTGAGGCGCCGTCAGGCTCGACAGGTGCAATAAGCTCATGGGGCGATTGGAGTGCACACATTGCACCTTTACCTGAGTATAAACCCCACCCCACATGAACGGACCCGGCCGTCCTGCTTGTCTGACAGCTCAGCCCCTCAGCAGAGGTGTGCAATCCACCAACGAGTTTGAGGATTCTATTGCGGTTCTATACTGATCTACAAATGTGTGTGGGGTGTTCGGAGCACGGGACTTAATGAGTGCGTTGTGAGCGCCTCATGTTTGCAAAGACGCCGCAGCGAGGCATCAACAACCTTCTCCGGCAGAAGATCTAATCAGGAGTGGTCGCAAAGGCTGCGCGAGTTTGCTTCAGCAATGAGAACAGCTTGTGCCGTCTCATGAGAGCGGCGCTCGTCGTCTATAATAAACACTTGACCGCCAGAGCAAAACAAACGTTCAGCCATCTTGCCCCAATGATCGAGACCTATAACCATGGGGAGAAACATCCAACCGTTCCGATGCACAGCTCAATGCACAGCTTGAAGACTTCAACACGTTTTGAAGCAAGTGCACTCACATCCAAAATAATCCTCACGCCTCCTTTGCCCAAAGCCCAGAGCCCCGAAGCTGAGTCCCAGGCTCAACTCCGAAACCCACTCTGTGGCTTTTGGGCCGTAGAGCTTTAGCCTGGCCGGGCTCTATCGGCCTTTAAAGCATCTGTGTCGATCTTGCATGACATGGCTGTCTGTAGGTACGTGTAAATGAAAGCGCTTTGTATACCGGGTGTATGAATGGATGACAGATGGATGGAGGGATAGAGGGATGGAGGGACAGATGGATGGATGGATGGATGGAGGGATGGATGGATGGATAAGGGGATGGATTGATGGATGGATGGATGGATGGATGGAGGGATGGGAAATAGAAACACGTTGCAACGATCATTATGTAAAAAATCTGCTTGCTCATGGAAAAAGCGTGCATACCGACCAAACACTCTGTCGGTAGCCAAACAACACATACATGCATGTTTACTACTAGTGGGACCAGATAGGCCGTCCTTCGTATAGGACACTATAATGACAGGTCTGACAGGGGAACTGTCGTACTTCATCTCAGGGCTAAAGACGGATCCAGGCAGAAATCCGCGAGGCTTGCTTTCGCTTGGTCCTCTGCGGTAGGAGCCGCTGCACCTTGGCTGCGACATCTTGCTCTGAAAATGGAATAGGGCGGGGCACGAATGCCTTTCTGGGACATATGTCCGATAGCAGTGGGGGATCCTCGAGATGCACAGCTTTCGAAGTCTGTGCTACCCGAATGCCCTTAACCAATCGCTAGCGGCTCCACTGCAAACCCCCCTGACCGGCAACTGCAAAAGACTGTGGGATTTCCAGGAGGTAGCCTTGGTCGTCCGCAGCTATGACAGCTATGACCTACGATCTATATCGCAGCCAGTCTGGACGGAAAAGAAAAGGCTCGGGAACCAAAACAAAGCTTGATTGTGGAGTGCACAAGCATGAATCACAGAGAGATGTATGTGTGCGTGCGTGTGTGTGTGCGCGTGTTCCTTCGACTTCAACATCGAAACGTCCGGCTACGCAACAAACACTGCAACCTGAGCCCTGCACAATGCCTCCCCTCAACACCTGCACACCTGAAATCCAAGCACTTTCGCCACCTACCCGTGTCCGAGACCCTGGCCAGGGTATATCCATGATGAACCAGGGAACCCGTCCCTTCGGCTGGAAGGTTGGACAGACTGGTGTTGTTATGCTTTCAGACGGAATTTGGGTGGCTTGCAGTTGTCCGACGATTCTCTGTGAGGAGTGAAGACAAGCATTAGCAAGAGGCTTTGCATGTATGAGGTCGGGCATAGCATAGCTGCATGGCTGTTCAGCTTGATACATGAAAGCCATACGTATCCTCGCAAGCGGCATGAAGCTCGTCAGAGGCCAAGACTAATTCGAAAACCCAGACTGCTAGGCAGAAGCACATCCTCACATAGAATTCCTGCTCTGAACGCGAGCAAGTCCGAGCTCTATCGGATGTGAGCCGGGTGGCTGATGATGAAGACTTTCCGCACGGTCTCCGGATAGTTCCCATCGAAGACCTACGGCCCATCTCCGCCGTCGTTGAAAACTGCACGAACGAAATCATGCGGATACGACTATTAAGGAACATCTGCGAAGCAACGACACTAAGCAAAGAGAAAAACAGCAGGAAGCTTTCGAGATCTAGGAAAGGTAATGTTTTGATGTTTGTGCTTGTGCAGCCTTCTCATGTGATTGCGCTTTGGGGATGGTCATTCTGTATAGGCCGTCGGCTCTTCCTCGGCTTAGGATGCCCAGCTTCGGGTTTACACCTTCAGGGTCAAGCTCCTGTGGGTAGAGGGCTTACAGAAATAGAGGCTCTGGAAGATTGGTCTACGTGCCTTGTAGATGTCTGGGCCCAAGCGCAAATTGTTCCACATCCGTCCCGTCCTTCGGACACAAACACAAGGGCACTCTTGGAAGAACTGGTGGCTGGTTGGATGGGTTAGACCGCTAGAGCACATTGGACGTTTTGTCCTCGAGCGTTGTTACGAGGCTGTGAAGATCGACACCCTCGTTTTGAGGGTTGGATCCTTGGGGGCTGGATCAGTGGGGTTTGAAGGCCAAAACCAATTTTCTCAATTGTGCAGTTCAATTTTCCGACATAGGGTTTCAAGCTG